>JBBPRS010000597.1:0-10251 GCA_038093155.1 Boletus huronensis
CTGAAGAAACTTGTCAACACATCTCAACAGACTGTCAGGAACTCTGACTCAATGCTCAAAGTGAGCAATAGAAAACAGACAAATGAGATAACCAAAGTTAGGGAAATACATAAGAGGACAGTTGTTCTTATATACTATTGACTACTGTGCACAGACTAGTTTAGGGCCGGCATTGGAGTTCTAATATACTATTTATGTTTAACATGTGGTATGATGTAGATGGTTCTAGACTACAAAGTCATCATGTGGATTGCTTATGTAATAGATTGTGATATAGTGAAGAGAGAAAAAAAGATAAGATTATCATATTTGTTGTATTTCTTTTGAAATTGTTGGAATTTGGGATCTTTAAAGAGACCTGATGGTGTGGGAAGTTTTCCTTTTTACAGATTGGACAGGTACATGGGGAATTAGATTTATCAGGATTGTAGTTGGTGTGATGAATGGTGATAGAGAGACAAGGCACTGTGGGATTCTTTTTATGGAAGTTTTTAATTTCCATTTGTGCATTTTTAAGGTCTCAGGTATTAATCCATTTGTTTTCTTCTTGTGGAAAACCTTTCCATTTGATTAGATATTGAATGGTATTTTCATGTTTCTGAAAATCCATGATTTCTTTGATTTCATGTTCTATAACTTCGTTCACTAGTACAGGTGGAGGAGGGAGTTCTTTTGGTTGAGATGGGAATTCGCCTTTGTAATATGGGTGAAGAAGGCATTCATGGAATACGGGATGTATCTTTTTCCATGATTTGTCCAATTTGAGACGATATGAGGCAAGACCTTCCTTTTTGATCACTTCAAATGGACCATGGCTTTTGTCATCTAATTTTTTTGACACACAATCAGTTTTAATGTTGGTTGCTTCAAGTAATACTAGATCTCCAGGTTTATATTTGATTGGTGGTCAAACCTTTCAATTGTGGAATCATTTCATGTTGTATGATGCCATTTTTAATGCTGACTTAGTGATTTGTTGAGTGGATTTCATTTCTTCAATGAATTTGTTAGCTGTGGGGTTTCTTTCTTTCCCTTTTTGGGCAAATCTGGATTGAGGTTATTGTCTGTAATTTAGAAGGAATGGGGAGAATTTGTGTGCCGAAGTGCTGGTTTGATTATGTGCAAATTTGGCAATGGATAGCCATTTGACCCAATCTGATTGGCAGTGATTTATGTATATGTGTAGGTATTGTTCTACCCATGTGTTAACTCTTTTGGTTTGGCCATCAGTTTCTGAGTGATAGGTGGTGGATGGATTTCCTTCTATTTGTAGTTGTGTGTACAATTCTTTCATGAATGATGATACAAATTGAGGTCCTCAATCAGATATAACCTTTTGAGGAATTCCATGTAATTTGAAGATTTCATTATGGAATATTTTTGCAACACCTTGGGATGTTATCTCAGTTGAAACCAGGAATAACCGGATCATCTTAGAGAATCTATCAACTACTACCATTATGGCATTTTTTCCTTGTGATTCAGATAATGGTCCAATTAGATCTAGTGAGATTATTTCCCAGGGTGCATTTGGAACAGTGTTCAGATTTAATGGAGTTTTCTTTCTGTGGGTTTCCGATTTGACTCTTTGGCACTTGTCACAACCTTTGATATATTGGTGAATATCTCGCTCAAGTGTTAGCCAATAGTAGTGAGTTTTGATAAGGTCGTGAGTACGTCTGATTCCTGGATGTCCTGTGAGTGGATGATCATGATTTTCTTTGAGTATTCTTTCTCGCAGTTCAGGATTGGGTGGGATGTATAGAAGTGTTTTCCAGTGAATCAAGTCGTCTTTTTTATACCATGGAGAATCTTTTCATTCTAATCTGTTTTTTATGAATTCTTCTGTACAATATTGGTTTTTTGCCACTATTGACTCAATTGTTTCCAATTGTTTTAGTGTACTAGTCCGAGTATCCACCTTTTCAGGAAGGATCTCCGTTGAAGAAGACTCTTCAGATGTAGACAAATTTAATGGTTTTAACATTGTGACTTGGGTATTATCGTTCTCTACCCCCTTTTCAAAGTCTGGCCTCCAGGACAGAGGATCAGCAGGGTTTTTGCCCAATCTATGGCTGATGGTGTAGTGATATTCTTGCAAGAATTGATTCCATTGAGCTTGTCGGCAAGACAAATCTTGGGGATGAGTGAATTATTCCAAGTTTTTGTGGTCCATTATTATTTCAAATGGATGTGACACATCTAATAAATGTTGGCACCATTCTTTTAATGCGAATATTATTGCTGCCATTTCAAGGTCAGCAGTGTGGTAATTTCGTTCCACTTTGCATAAAGAATGGGATATGTAAGCCACTGGATGCCATTTCTTCTTGTGTTCTTGTAGTAAGATTGCACCAATTCCTATTCCAAATCCATTGGTTTCCACACAGAATGGTTTAGTATGATCAGGCATTTTGAGAACTGGAGCAGTTGTGATTTTTCTTTTTAATTCATCAAACACTTCTTGGCATTGTGTTGACCAAATAAATGGAACCTTTTCCAAGGTAATGGTGTTGAGAGACCTAGCCATGTGTGTGAAGTTTTGGATGAATCTATGATAGAAGTTCATGAATCCTAAAAATCCTCAAAGATCTTTTCAGCACGTAGGTGTTGGCCATTCTACGACTCCTTTAACCTTTCCTTGGTTTATTTTGGTCTTTTCTTCAGACATGATGAGTCCAAGATATTCTGTTTCAAGTACCTCAAATTCACATTTCATGTATTTTAGGGACAATTTGTTTTCATGAAGTATTTGTAGCACTTCTCTGACTATTTTCTTGTGCTCTTTCAGGGTTTTTGTGAATACCATGATGTTGTCCATATACACTATGACTACTCCTCAATTGATCAGATCTTGGAATATGTGATTCATCATAGTCTGGAAAGTGGCTGGCAAGTTCATAAGTCCGAAGAACATTACTAAGGGTTCAAACAGGCCACAATTGGTTTGGAAGGCTGGCTTCCATTCATCTCTCTCCTTCATGCAGATGTTATTGTATCCCCATCAAATATCAAGTTTGGTGTAATATTTTGCTTGTTTTAGTTTATCGATTAATTTGGTGATGAGGGGAAGAGGATACCAGTTTTTTACTGTAATGTCATTTAATTTCTGGTAATCCTATATAGGATATAATTTGCCATCTTTCTTTTTGATGAAGAAGAAGGCTGATGCAAATGGAGATTTGGAAGGATGTATCCTGCCTGTTTTTAGGTTTTCTCCTAGGAACGCATCAAGTTTGACTTGTTCTGCAGTAGTCAGATTGTGGGTTTTTGACAAAATACTACTGATTCCAGAACCAGTTCCAGTGGTCCCAACATCCAGAAAGGATTGACTCGAAGAGTTACTGACCTTTTTACTTCCAGCCTGGAAGTGTAGTGCCGAGTTTCTGAGCTCAGAAAATCCATCCTGGAAGTCGTTCTGGTATTTTCCCATGCTTTCCCAAAAAAACTCAGAAAGCTCGGAAACTCCATTTTGGAGTTAGTTCCAAGGTTTTCCTGCGCTCTTTGGAAAGCCCGGAAAGCTTGGAACTACTACCCCTTTCCATTTTTGGTATGCTTCTTTTATCAGTTAGTATTACAACATACATTAAGGTACAAGTGTGCCTTCACCACATACTATATAAACCCCCTTTGCATTGTCAACCACCTCAGTTGTTTCTTGCCCACCTTAGGCAGCAGCTGAGCTAGCCTTGGTACATTAGATCTTGACAGTTTTACAGTCTACTTTATGGTTCCCAGGTAATAGTTCTACTGTGTGATTCCAAGGACGATGAGGTGGAAGTTCATCAAACATTTCTTTAGCAAAGACATTTTTGAATTTGTGATAGTCTGTTGGTATAACATCTTCAAATGTTTCTGATTGTTTGTCCTTGTTTGATTCAATGGCTATGTCTGCTGCTAGTGTTCTAACATAGTTGGCATCCATTTGGAAGTATTTTTCTTCTTCCTCATTGTCATCATCATCATCGCAGTTAATCAAATCTGGTACATGGTCTTCACACGCTAATTCGAGAGTTTTATTTAATTTGGACATGGCCATTGCAATTTGTTTGGTGTGTTCTCTGATTTTCATTTTGACTGTGGCAAATTCTTGAATTGATCCAGCGCTGTTTATTGAGCCGTTTGCATTGTACACAAGGATAGGTGTCAGTAATTTGTGTGTTTGTAATCCCTTTTCCTTTACATAATCGGCATCAATTGTTGTACCTGTACAACCTGAATCCAACAGTGAGAGAACATCAAAGGTTTCTCCTGAAAGGGTTATGATCATTGTTGGTACTTCAAATGAGTCTTTTGAGTGCTTTCATTTTACATATCGAGGTTTTCCTTGTAGTTCTCTTAGCACGAATTGTGCTTCAAGTTCAGACATTTCTTTTATATCCTTAATGAGCCTAGGTGTAACTTTGGCTAACCTCGTTTCGTGTATGAAGGATCTAACATGTTTCATTGCATGTTCTTCATCCTTACCATCTATCACTTTCTTGACCCACTAACAAGTCCATGGGTTGATGGTATTTGAAATGACTCCAAAAGGCTAACTAAGTCCAGGGCAAACCAAACCAAACCTGCTAGGACTAGAGACTAGCAAGGGGACTAGCCCTTGATGACTAAGAGGAGAGACTGAGTGGGACTCAATTGGAGGAAATATCCAAAGGAGAACTAGACTGGGGATCCAGTGCTAGGCTCCTTGGATTTATATATTCATACTAGATTAAATACATGTGGCTAGATCTGATCTACTAGATTCAGATCTTTGGCAGCTAATTAAATACAGGAGGAGTGTGCATGGATCAAGAATGGAAGAGAAGCATAGCATAGCCATAAGGCTATGGGATGGAGATTAAATACATGCACATCAAGTGCTGTGATGGAATGGAAGCATGACATGAGGAAAACATACAGTGACTTGTGAAAAGAAAGGAAGACATAGTCTTGGTGATCTGATCACAGATCTGATCTAGGAACAGAAGCATGAGGATCTGATCTAAGATCTATAAAAAGGAAAGCGACCAAGTCCAAAAGATTAGATAAGATAAAGAGTTCAAAGATCAGGATCATCTAGATCACTGATATGAGCCATAAAGGAGTTTGATAACGCTCCATAGGTCTAAGACATGATTAGATAAGAAGATAAATAGAAAGTGTCTCTCTGTATAGAGTTACTGATTTGCTGGGTCTTACAGAGTTAACTGCCCTTTCCTTAGAAGAATAGATAAAAGTGTTCTAAAAGTGAAAGATAAGAAAAGTGAAGCATAAGGGCAAGAAAAATGAAAATTTGTCCTTGATTACACAGTAATCCTAGTGCATAGCACTTGCTTATGTTAGCCTGTAACAGTATTGGTCCATGATCTGTGATCATGCTTATCCACCTTTTTAGGAAGGATCTTCAGCTCTTTGGAGTGTCTGACTCAGCAGTGATCATTGGTATCTTTGGCCTCCACCCTTTCAGGTTCTTGATATGCTTCATTTATTTCATCAATGGATTTCTTTTGCATGACTAGGAGCACAATATGATCTCCTTCTTTGATGTCAACTTTCATTCCACTATTGTTTATGAGAATGACTTTGCATCCATCATTATCTTTAATGTTTTTGGATTGAATGTCAACTCCTTTTGCGATCAGTTCTTTATTGGGTGCTAATCACCCATTAGCTCCCTTAGGGATTTTGAACATTATTTGTGTTCCCACTGATTTTTCTTTCATGGGAAGTATTTCAACTTTTTCAGATTCATGTATGTTGTAAATGGCATCTTTATTAGTCTTTTCTGGGCATTGTGACTTAGGGCCCAGTCTTGAACTTTACTTTTGGAATCTCAACTTCATCAATAGGCAATATATTATATTTATTGTACAATGAGGTTGTATTTACATGAGAAGTAGGCAATCCCTTATCTACTCTGCTTCAGCAAAATCCTTTTCTATTTTACTAATTTTCTTAGCCAGTTCTTCAGCTGAGGTATATGAGATTTCTTGTCTGCAAATGGTTATATTGCAGACTTGCTGAGGGCGAGGTGGGTGTTTGGCACAAGGCCACTTGTCTCCACAGTGAATGCACAGTCCTTCAGCACATGCCTTGGATATGTCCATGGGGACACCTTGACCGGAGAAGGTTCTGGTGGCATTTCAGTGCACTGCTGTTTGTGTGGTTGTTGAGGGAGTTTGATTTGTGCTGAATAGGGCATGGGAGAAGTTCACTATGGGTTTCTTGCCTTTGTAATTAGGCGAGATATATCCTTGTGGGTGTGGCATGGAAGCATTGCCCTTTGATTGAGGGGGAGTGTAGGTGGGAGCAACAATCAAGGTGTGCTTTCTATCCTTTCTTTCCTCAATGATCCTTTTTGCCCAGATCAGGGCATTTTCCCATTCTTGAACATTGTTTGAGTCAATTAAGTGGGTTTGACTTGTTTCCACGAATTCAACTATTTTGTTCTTTGCTGCATGGTGGAGGATTCCTATAAGGAACCGTGCAGATGCAATTGGATTGTATTGTGCCTCAATTACACATTGTCCAAAGTGGAGAATGAATTCCTCAATGGACTTGTTCAATTTTTGCCATATCATGGCAAGTGTTTGTTCTGCTGTCCATCTTAGATCAGCAGGGGTGAAGGTGATGGTGATATTCCTTTTGAATTCTTCAAATTTGTAACTCCCTGGTCTATTGCTATGAAGCTTATGAAAGTATTGACAAATCTGCCAGCATTTCTGTCCTTCATCAGGGACAGGATTATCATGATTTTTTGTTGGTCTAATAGTGACTCCTTAAAGCCGCCCAGGTACAGAACCATTTGTCACCACCAACTGTGGAATTTCTTTTTGTCCCCATTGAATGCTTTTGACTTGGGAACAAATAATTTGCCTATCTCTGGAGCAAGAAGGCTGATTCTTGGTCTGTCCATCAAAGTTTGGACCAGTGGCAGATTTTGAGTTCTGGGTAAGTTACCCATGGATGTGTCCATTGCTGCTGCCACAGCTCTGGCAATCATTTCTGACAATTCATTTTGTGTTATTGTCAGAGTGGGGTTGGATGGACCAGGGTCAAATATTCTTATTGGGCTTGGTGGGAATGTCTCTTCCAAGGTTCATGGGGAGTTCAGGGAAGATATTTTGATTGGAGTGAAGGGCTCAATGGATCAGGAAAGAGGGATGTGCCTTGTCTGGAAATAACCCCGAACAACTGAATGTGGATGGAAGGTGGGAGGGAATGTAAATGTAAAACTCTAAGGTGACACAAGCACCCTATAATTTCCTAGAAGTCGCAGGGGAAATTGCCATGTGAATGCAATTGAGATGGTTTCACTAATGGTATGTGGACGTCACAGGTATTCCATGAACCTGCCTACACCAGCGTGGTAGAATATGAACAGTTAAACCTTAACTGATAACAGGGGCTAGTGCACTATGCCCAAAAGCAACTTTATATGTATTATAATGGTGTACTACCATGTAAGCAAACATGGGCCTGGTGTTTGTCCAGGGAATATAGACAGTTCCAAGTCAGGGTAATAGCATCCTCAACAAGTACTCTGTGCTGCAGCTACTGCGAAGGGCTAGACTTATGCTTTCTGCACTTTATACAAGTTGTGAGGATGTGGGAGTAGGGGTGCACATCAGGGAATAACCCTATACAACATTCAGGACTGAGAGCAGGAATGGGAGAGTTGCCTATAAAGGCATTGGAAGGGACAGTGGCAGGAGTATAGTAGCCCAACCAAAGGCAAATGGAGTGAGAGTGTAATACTGGATGGTGAAGTTGTCTGATGGTGGTAGGTATGATGAGAGGGGATGGAGCGGGGGTCAAAGTGACCGGTGCTAGTAGTAACTTTGGTTAAATGTCAGGAACACTAACTTAATGCTCAAAGTGAGCAATAGAAGAACAGATGAATGAGATAACCAAAGTTAGGGAAAATACATGAGAGGACAGTTGCCCTTATATACTACTGACTACTGTGCATGGACCAGTTTAGGGCTGGCATTGGAATTCTAATATACTATTCATGTTTAACATGTGGTATGACATAGATGGTTCTAGACTATGAAATTATCATCTGGATTGCTTATGTAATAGACTGTGATATAGTGAAGAGAGAGGATAAGATAAGATAAGATAAGAATCCTCACACTTGTCAGCACACCTCGACAGACAACAACAACTTACCCAGGCTACCCCCAGAGCCTCCTCCAGCATCTACTAACCCATACAAACAACCTGTGCAAGAGAACAAGCCCCCAAGCATTGAGCTCAAGGGGGAGAGGACTGTTCGAAATGAGCAGAGCGAGGCAGACAACAAAGCAGTCATGCCAGGCCATCCTTACAGTTCCCAGGAATGTCCTGAAGACACTGGCACCAAGTGCTGTGACAACACAAAGTCACTATGCCAAGATACAGGTCCAGAGGCTCAATTGGGTGAAGAAGTCAAATTTGGATGTGCCAAGACCAAAGCGCTGTGGAGGAATGGTCCAGATGGTGTCAGGAGGTATTCCAGGTGTCCCACAAGCAACGGGAACCAGCACTTTGATGATCCAAGAGCACTATGTCGAGTTAGAGGGCCGGGTGAAAATGTTGAAAGTGGGAGCACCAAGGGCAAAGCGCTGTGGTGGAACAACCTATGCAGCTTCAGGGACCATGGGAGGTACCCTAGGAGAAATAGGGAGCGGCGCATCAATGAAACAAAGTCACAAAGTTGAAATATCGCCCCTAGAGGCCATAAAGGTGAATTGGCCAACTTGGGAGGTGTCAGAGGTGAAGCGGAGTGTGCAAATGATACAAACGGTGTTGGAATGGATGGGGAAAGGTGGGGTAAAGGTGGGGCATCAAGCAGCATGCATTTTGACTCGATACAAGTTGAAACGAAGTTGCTAGCTAAGGAAAAGCTGAATCAGCAAAAACGGTCGAAATACTTGATGGACAACATACCAGGACCATCCAGACCACCTATCATCGACCAGAGACATCCTACCAAGCTCGTCAATCCACCACATTGACAAGGAAAGCTCAAGGTCAAGATCTAAAAGAATTAATCACAGTCAAACAAGAAGTTGTGTGTACCAAGTCATACAGTTGAAATGGCTCCAAAGGGCTGATCTAAGCCTAGGGCAAACCAAACCAACAAGCTGAAGACTATAAATCTCAAGAGGGAAACTAGCCTCAAGAGGGGGGACTGAGTGGATCTCAAAGGAGGGAAATATCCAAAGAGAACTAGACTGGGGACTCCAGTGCTAGGCTCTTGGGTTTATATATTCATACTAAATGAAATACATGAGGCAGATCTGATCTACTTTTAGATCTGGATCTGTGGCAGCTAATTAAATACACTAGGGGAAGGCATGGATCAGGAATGGAAGAGAAGCATACATAGCCTCAAGGCTGTGAGAAGGAGATTAAATACATGCACATCAAGTGCTGTGATGGAATGGAAGCAAGGCATGAGGAAAACATAAGGTGATTGTGAAAAGGAAGAAAAGACATAGCCTTGGTGATCAGATCACAGATCTGATCTAGGAACAGAAGCATAAAGATCTGATCTAAGATCTATAAAAAGGAAAACAACTAAGTCTAAAAGATTAGATAAGATAACAGAGATAAAAGATCAAGATCGTCTAGATCATTGATATGAGCCATAGTGGAGTTGATAATGCTCCATGGGTCTAAGGTATGATTAGATAAGGGAAGAAATAATTGATAGCGTCCCTTGTATGGTTATAAGCGCTGGGCCTTACAGAGTTAACTGCCCTTTTCTAAGAAGAATAAGATAAAAGTGTCTGAAAGGAAATAGATAAGAAAGGTGATGATAAAAAATGAAAATTTGTCAATTTGTCCTTGATTACTCTGTAATCCTAGTGCATGGCACTTGCTTATGTTAGCCTGTAACAGGAGGGGTAGAAGGGGAAAAGATGGGAGGGGGTACCAATGAATCGTAACACCAAGCACATCACTATACCTTACCATTACATTCATGAATGTGTGGAAAAGGGTACAATCAAACTCTTTTATGTTCCTACCAGAGATCAGCTCGCAGATATCTTCACGAAGAACCTGACATGGCAAACACATGAATCTATGCGCAAACGCATCATGCTTTCCAGCTTCCCCACCAAAGGAACATGAACAGCAAAGGGGAGTATTGAAGATATAAGGTTTTCACCTTTGGATTTCATTTCCAGAACCTTATTCTTCATATGGTCTTTTATGATCAAACCTTAAACCTTCTTTTCAGTTCCCTGTTCATATTCGTTATTGAGGTTCTAGACC
>JBBPRS010000598.1:0-10246 GCA_038093155.1 Boletus huronensis
GGACTCAGCGGGTACCTCAATGGCACGAAAGCAAAACCCACTGATCTGGCGGCTGGAAAGTCAATTGGATGGATGGCAACAACTCCCGATGAGATTGCAGCAGTCGAAGCCTACAAGAAAATTTTACATACCTGGATCAAGAAGGACTCGAAGGTCAAGCATATCATAGCGGGTCTAAGGAATTGGGAGCCAGCTCTGATTACTGTTACGCTTAACCTGGATAGGGCCGAGCATAGACCTTCGAGGTCGTCCATCTGCTCATGACTCGAGTGAAGGAAGCACCAAGCAGGTGCGACAAGTGAATGGTGACTAGGACATGGTGAGTCCATGAAGAGATGGCCAAGACCTTGAGGCAAGCGAGGAGACAAAGAAGCATAGATTTCAATGAAGAACTAGCTAAGACAGAGGAGGTCCTTGGGGTACGACCATAGAGAAGAAGGTAGATCAAGATAAGGATACAAAGAGTGGGGAGGGGGATCTAAATAGGTGTTGTGGCTGTGCACGGACCAAGGTACATAGGGCTAAGGGTAGTCCGAATAAGGAATACATGTGGACAAGAAGCATAGGGCAAAGGGTAGTCCAGATAAGGAATACACGAGGTCAAGAGGAACAGGGCAAAGCATAGTCCAAATGAGGAATACACAAGGAAGAGAAGCGAAGGGCCAAGGATTACCTGAATAAGGGAATACATGAGGTTAAGAAGCAATGGAGATGAAGAGAATCATGGGGTCATGGGTAGTTCCAAGTAAGGGAATTCATGTGGACAAGCAGTGAGGGATGAAAGGGGAGGATCAGAAAGATCCGGGGACTGGCTTCGAGGAGGAGGCATGGTGAGGAGATGTGGCAGGGGCGATGCGGCTAGATGGTGATGCGGCGACTAGTTGATTGAGGACTAGAGGGTAAGGTCGAGGATGGGAGGGTGCGGGAGGGTCAAGGGTAAGGCAAGGAAGAAAAAGAAACAGATTAGATCATGTGCTCAGCAGTAATTGTAACAATTACCTGATGGATTACACTGTTGTTGAGTGCTCTGGAGAGGTAGCGGGACTCTTTCTCTTGCCCGAGAAAGGCATTGAGGTGGTAATCAACAGTGGTCACGTTGACGTGTCGGGGTGGGGGATCTTTGGAGGGGGAGTGGAAGAACGAACTGTGTTGTTCGTATTCTCTGAGGTGGATCGTGAAGAGTTTGGGGGATTGGTTGAGGGATTTGAGGAGAGTGATGGCCTGGATTTCCCAGTCGATGACAGGATTGGCTTTCTTTAGCCAGGGGTTACTGAGGATGAGGTTGGTTTGTCCAGTGGCCATGACGTGGAAGCCACTCCTTTGAAGCTGATGAAGAGGGTACAGGAGTGGGTGATAAGCCCGCCTTTGTTTTGGGAGTGGTCGGCATTGCGGGCTTTCATGGGTTTCTTGAGTTTCTGAAGGGGGAGCTTTTCTCTTCTGGTGAAGTCTTTGTCGATGCAGGAGATGTCTGCTCTGCTATCAATGAGGGTGATGGTGTTGAGAACTGGGAGGTTGTCTGAGGGGATGACAATTTGGACGGGAATTTGGAGGGACCAGTCTGAGAGGAGGTCTCCATAGACAGTTACTTTACTGATGGAGATAGCTGAGCCGTCGTCAGAGCTAAAGTCAGTATCCTTCTCAGATCCATTATAGTCTGGGTGGGTCATGTCGATGTCTTCCTCTGGGTGGACCATGTCTTTGTTGTTGTTGTCAGGACAGTAGACCAGTTTCGGGAGTTCTTCTTCCATTGGAGACGGTGGGGTCATATCTGTTACGGATGGTCCGGGTGGGAACAGCCGTAGCCTTTCTGAAGGTTGACGAAAACAAAGGAAGACGACCTTAGTGGGTCGTCAGTCTTAGTGGATCGTTCCAACTAAGATCAAGGGGGTTCTAGCTGCACGAGCAACTAGAGATGATGACAGAGATGAGTACATCTCGGAGAGTTCAAGAGTTCAAAGAGCATCCACTTGAAAGTAGGACGAGGACTTAGAGAGGCAAGGGACTCGAGAAGTCAGAGTATAGAATTCAAGATATGAAAGGAGGTCAAGATGGGAGATCTTGACCAGAGAAGTACAAAAGTTTATATACAATGGCCTGAGAATGATTGGTAATCAAAAGAATGTCAAGGAACATCATAGAACGATTACCAATACAGCCCATGGAAGGAGAAAGAACATTGAGGAACGTTCGTGCAAGGCGTGAGCAAAGATTACCGAATGGGGCCGAAACAGTTGGTAATTGTGAGAGTAAAAGGAAACAAAGCGAAGTGTAGGCATGGAATGATAAGACAACCAGATAAAACATAATATTACCCCCCTACTAGCGTCAGACATCGCTGATGTTGACCCTACAAATCTACAAGGCCTCCCAGGGGGGACCAAGTCATGTTCACCATAGCCTCATCGTTGAAATCATCGTAGGAATTGTCAAATTCCGGAGTGGGGACGCGAGGAGGAGGCATGGAACGGTGGTAAGGACGAGGGGCGTGACAGAAAGAGGAGACCAATCGAGCCGGCATGGAGGCATGGGGGCGGGAGGAACTGCGAGAAGATCGAGATGACCTGGATGTGGAGGGGGAAGGAGGGGGAGTAGGACAGTGTAAGGGACAGTTTCATTGATTATGGCCTGGGCCCCATCGTCTGCAGGTGGGACATTCGTAGAATTGACAGGTGGTTCGAGTGTGTCCCAGGCAGTGGCAGATGAAGCAGGATTCATGATAGCGGGAGTGTCCAGGGTTAATTGGTACATTTCCATTGGATCCGGTCCACATAGCTTCCACTTGTTTGGCCATTCTCAGTTCAGCGGAGCCGAGAGGAGAGGAAGACACGGAAGGGGTAGACGGTGTGGAGAGTACCGGGTTGCTAGTTCTTCCAAAGAAAGTAGGGATGGAACGCACACGTCCTACGATATGAGCCTCTGCAAGGTGTTGAAGGTAAATGTCCAGATCGTCTAGGAATTCCAGCATGCCTAGCTGGTACATGGCGATGAATAAGGCAGCTTCTTGGTCTCATCGGATATCAGCTAGGGTCTGTATGAAGCAAGCAATTTGAAATGGCTCCAAAGGGCTGATCTAAGCCTAGGGCAAACCAAACCAACACCTAACTAAAACTGGGAATAGCAAGGGAGCTAGCCCTTGGTGAACTGAGGGAAGAGGACGGAGTGGATCCCTTTAGAGGAAGTATCCAAAGAGAACTAGACTGGGGACTCCAGTGCTAGACTCTTGGGTTTATATATTCAAACTATATTAAATACACATGGGAGATCTGATCTACTTTAGATCTGGATCTGTGGCAGCTAATTAAATAGTCAAGAATGAAGCATAGATCAGGAATGGAAGAGAAGCATGTATAGCCATAAGGCTGTGAGAAGGAGATTAAATACATGCACATCACGCAAGGTGTGGTAAAATATGAGAAACATGAGTAAAACATATGGTGATGTGAAAAGGAAGCATAGTAATGTGAAAGAGAAGAAAAAACATAGCTTTAGTGATCAGATCACAGATCTGATCTAGGAACAGAAGCATAGAGATCTGATCTAAGATCTATAGAAAGGAAAACGACTAAGTCTAAAAGATTAGATAAGATAAAGAGATAAAAGATCAAGATCGTCTAGATCATTGATATGAGCCATAGTGGAGTTGATAACGCTCCATGGGTCTAAGGTATGATTAGATAAGGGGAAAAGATAATTGATAGCGTCCCTTGTATGGTTGTAAGCACTGGGCCTTACAGAGTTAACTGCCCTTTTCTAAGAAGAATAAGATAAAAGTGTCTGAAGAAGATAGATAAGAAAGGTGAAGCATAAGGATGATAAAAATGAAAATTGTCCTTGATTACGCTGTAATCCTAGTGCATGGCACTTGCTTATGTTAGCCTGTAACAGACTTGGCGTGTGCCAAATCAGATTCAGGAACCCATGAGTCCTCTTCGGTCAAATAGCCTTTCCACCTAATGAGGAAGGAGCGGTGAGAAGGGGGGCCTTTGTGCTTGAGAATTTTTTCTATTTCATATTCTTCTTCCCCATCAATCAGGTCAGGTGGTGGAGTGGGGAAGTTCGGGCCGTATATGGGGTTTTCGTGATAGGGGGATAAGAGAAAAGCATGGAAGACCAGATGTATTTTCCAGGTCTTTGGTAGACGGAGTTTGAAGACGATAAGGGAGAGGACGTCAGAGATAACAAAGGGTCCTTCTTGTTTTGGGGCGAATTTGGGGTTTACAACCGATCATTTAAGATTTCGGGCCTCGAGCCAGACTTTGTCTCCTTTCTTGAAAGGGGAATAATTGTGTCGAGTATGAGCTGCCATGGTTTGTCTGGTGAGTTCGTGGGTGGCCAATGCTTCGTCTTGTGCAGCAGAAAGGGGTTTTAGTCTGGTTTTGATAGCAGGTAAGGTGGAGTCAGGAATTATTGTGGGGAGGGCACGTGGTTCGTATCCCATCATTAGGAAGAAAGGGGATTGATTGGTGAGGGAGTGGGGGCAGTGATTGTGGGTGAATTCGGTGTGGGAGATGGAATCGGCCCAAGTGGTAGGGTGATTTCTGCAAAAGATCCTGAGGTAAGTCTCAATCTCCTGGTTAACTTGTTCAGTTTCCCCATCAGTCTGAGGATGGTAGGTGGTTGAGATGGCAAGATCATACTTTAGGAGTCTTCCCAGTTCTTTGGTGAAGGCGGATGTGAATTGGGGGCCTCGGTCTGATATGATTTTGTCATAGAGGCCAAAGCGGTGATATACTTTGTGGAAAAAGAGGGTGGCCACTCCTTCTGCAGTGATAGTCTTCTTTGTTGGGCAAATAATTACCCCCTTAGTAAGTCCGTGGTCGACCACAACCAAAAGCATGTCAAAACCATTACTGGGTGGGAGATCAGTGATTAGGTCGCAGGAAATCTGCTAGAAGGGGTGGGAGGCGAGGAATCGGATTGGGCTAAGGGGGGGAACCATGGTGTGTGTGTTCACCTTATTACGTTGGCATGTGGCACAGCCTTCAATGTATCGGCAAACGTAGGATGCAAGCCCAGGCCACCAGAAGTTTGCGGAGACGAGTTGGCGAGTCTTCAGGTAGCCAGGATGGCCAGCGGATTTGTGGTCATGGCAATGGAGCAGGATGGAACGGCAAAGATCGGTGTCATCAGGGATGTACACATGGCCGTTAAACGTGAGAACACCATTGGTTTGTTGCCAAGGGGAGACATGGGAGCAGAGGAAGGTGGGGGTGGTAACATCGAGACCTTGAAGGGCCTAAAGGGCAACTGGGTTGGAGGAAGTAGCCGCAAATATGCAGGAGGCCAATTCGATGTCAATAAAGTTTATGAAGAGGAAAGGGGGAAGGAGGGTAACACCCTTGTTGTCGACGTTGGAGGTGGGGAGGAGGTCAGGTCGATGAGACAGAGCATCTGGGCCAGCAAGGTGGGACCCAGGGATGTGGATCATCTTGAGGTCGAAGTCGGCAAGGTCGAGCATCCATTGCACCTGGCGGCAATTTAGAGTTTGAGGTTTGTGGAAGAAGGTGAGATTCTTATGGTCAGTGAAGACCTGGACAGGGAAAGGGGAGCCATGCAGATAATGTCACCATGTCTTCAGTGCACGGATGACGGCAAGGAGTTCCCTGTCGTAGATGTCGTAATTACGTTCTGCGGAGGAGAATGATTGGGAGAGGTAAGAGCAAGGGTGCCAATCACCGTTCGAGTCGGTTTGGAGGAGGATTCCCCCGGAGGCGTACTTGGAAGCATCAGTGGTGATAGCGAAGGGGGAGGTAAGGTTTGGGAGGTGTAGGATTGGTTTGTAGAGGAAGAGTTTCTTAAGGTGGTCGAAGGAGTCTTGGCAATCATGAGACCAATTCCAGGCTAGGTTCTTCTTGGTGAGATCAATGAGAGGGCGAGCAATTGTGGAATAGTCGTTGATGAATCATTGATAGAAATTTGCAAAGCTCAGGAATGATTGTATGGCTTTGACTTTTATTGGGGTGGGCCAAGAGGCGATGCCTTCTAATTTGACAGGGTCCATCGCCAGCTGTCCTGGTTTTACAATCATACTCAGGTATTCAACTTCTCGGATGGCGAAGTTGCATTTCTCAAGCTTTAGATGGAGATCAAGTTCGGCCATCCTTTGGAGTACCCATTTGGTTCATTCAGTGTGAGTGGTGTCGTCTGGGGAGAAGATGAGGAGGTCGTCCATGTATATGATAAGCCATTCTTCTGCAATCATATCCCAGAAGGAATCATTCATGAAATGTTGGAAGGTAGCGGGTGTTACGGATGGTCCAGGTAAGAACAGCCATAGCCTTTCAAAAGGTAGTCGAAGGTGAAGAGAGACGACTTTAACTAATCGTCAGTCTTAGTGGGTTGTTCCAGCTAAGATCAAGGGGGTTCTAGATGTGCGAACAACTAGAAACAATGACAAAGACGTCATGGAGAGTTCAGAGGTTCAAGAGCGTCCACTCGAAAGTAGGATGAGGACTTAGAGATGCAAGGGGCTCAAAGAGTCAAAATGTAGGATTGAAGATAAGAAAGGAGGTCAAGATGGGAAGATCTTGACCAGTGAAGTATAAAGATTTATATATACAAAGGCCTGAGAATGATTGGTAAGCAAAGAATACCATAGAATGCCATGGAATGATTATTAATACAACTCATAGAACGTGAAAGAACGTTAGAGAATGTTCGTTTAAAGCATGAGTACAGATTACTGAATGGGGCCAAGACAGCTGGTAATCGTGAGAGTTCTGGTGAAAAGGAATAAAGCATAGAGAAAGAACATAGGACAACAAGAGAAACAGATAAATCATAACAGCGGGTGAGTTAGTTAGTCCGAAGAACATTACTGTCAGCTCAAAGAGTCCTTTGTGGGTAACAAAGGCACCCTTCCATTGGTGTCCGTCTTTGATCCTAACATTGTTATACCCCCATCATATGTCAAATTTGGTAAAGACTTCAGCTCCTTGGAGTTTATCGACAAGGTCGGAGATGAGGGGAAGGGGGTAGGCATCACAAACAGTGTGTTCATTTAGGTATCTATAGTCCTGGCAAGGGTGTAGTTTTCTGTCCTTTTTTTTGACAAAGAAGAATGGGGATGCCTGGGGAGATTTGAATGGTCTAATCTTTCCGGTGCAGAGGTTTTCATCAAGGAACTCTTCGGTGGCTTTTTGTTCATCGGGGGAGAGGGGATAAACTTTTCCTATTTTGGGGGGAAATCCTTCATCTAAGTTGATCTCATGATCGTACAGCCGAGAGGGGGGAACATGGTCCATTGTTTCTTTCAAGAAGACTTCTTCAAATTCCCTATATTCCGGGGGTAGAGTAGTCTTTGGTTTTGCCAATTTGGCGGTGATGGTGAGTTCGGTTGCCATAGTAAGTTTAGCTATAATGGGGGATCCTTTGGGGATTAAGCAGGATCCGGAGCGGATGATCCTGTGCATGGTTCGATTATCATATGCCCTCCTAAGGTATTGGGATTTGGTTTCTCGGTTGAGGTAATGATGGAGGTGGGCATCGTCGACGGAATTAACCATGATGTGCTTTGGTGGTTTAGGAGAGGTGGGGCGGAGGGTAGGTTTCTTCTTCTCGAAGAATGTGTCATGTTGTTTAAGGTCTTTGACATGGGTGGAGTACAGGGAGGCAGATTGATCCGTTGCCTCGTCTATGTTACGATTACTGCTGAGCACGTGATCTAACCCATTTCTTTTTCTTCCTTGCCTTACCCTCGACTCCCCCGTGACCCTCCCGCGATCCTCCTACACACTCCTATCCTCGATCCTACCCTCTAGTCCTCGATCAACTAGTCGGTATTCCTCTCCTTTGAACCCTCCTCGAACCACGTATTCCCTCTACCACGTCCTCGTTGTCTAGCTGAATCATCATCTCGAGGCTAGTCTTCTTTGGATCTCTCCATCTTCCTCGGATCTTTCCGTATTCCTCGGATCTCTCCGTCTCCCCCGGATCTCTCTGTCTTCCTCTCCCGCCCTACGCTTCTCTGCCACATTGGCATTCATCTCTGTTCCTTCTTGACCACGTGAGTTCCCTCATCTGGAACTACCCTTAGACCTACGCTTCTTTCCCTCTTGTATTCCCTTATTCGGGTAACCCTTAACCCTTCGCTTCTCTTCCTCGTGTATTCCTCTTTCGGACTACCCTTAGCCCTTTGCTTCTTGTCCATGTGTACTCCTCATTCGGACTACCCTTTGCCCTTTGCTTCTTGTCCATGTATACTCCTCATTCGGACTACCCTTTACTTCTTGTCCATGTGTACTCCTTATATGGACTACCCTTGACCCTATGTACCTTGGTCCGTGCGTAGCCACGACGCCTTATATAGACCTCCGCTCTCGTTCTTTAGATCTTCACCTTGATCTACCTTCACCCTCACGGTTCCTACCTATCTCTACGGTCATACCCCAAGGATCTCCTCTCTGTTTTAGCTAGTTCTTCATTGAATCTACACTTCTTCGCCCCTACTCTCACCTGAGATCTTGGCCACCCATCCATGGACTCACCTAGTCTTAGTCCCAACTCATTCATCACACCATCTCGGTGTCCCCTTCGCTCGAGTCATGAGCAAGCGGATGACCTTGAAGGTCTATGCTCGGCCCTATCCGGGTTAAGCGTAACAGTCTATGGATAGGGTTTTGGTTTTCCAGTTGATGGTGGGGTTTGCTTTTCATAACCAAGGTAGTCTGAGAATGGTGTTGTTTCATCCACAAGCTATGACATGGAAGGTGACTTTTTGGGTGATTCCTTGGACGCTGATGAAGAGGGTACAGGAGTATTTGATATTGCCATTTTTATTGAAGGAATTATCAGCATTCCGGGCTTGGAGGGGTTTGTCGAGACGGGAAAGAGGGAGTTTATTTTTCTTGGCTAAGTCGTAATCGATGCAACAGACATCTGCTCCGCTATCGACCAAGGTGAGAGAGTCAACGACTTTCATAGTGTGTGTGGGTACAACAAGTTGGATTGGGATTTGCATAGAAGATGAAGGGGCTTGTACAGTTACAGGGGCACAACTAAGGGTAGGGGAAGTTTGCATTGAAGAAACTTCCCTGGTTAAAAATCTGAGAGGAGGGTCACTCTATTGACTGCCATCTCTTCGTTTTCATTATCTAAGTTGATGAGAGGTGGGGATTCCTCCTTTGTAGTCACTTGTTTGACTTTCTTTGCTGGGGTGGAGGATCCTTTGAAGGTGGGACAGGTGGCGGTGGAGTGGCCTGGTTTCCTGCAGTGGAAGCATAATCCAAGGTTGAAACATTTCTTTCATTCTTCCAGGGTGAGCTTAGAGATTTTTACCACATCAATGTCCATCGTATCTGGGTCTTTGGCCAGTTTGGTGGGGGTGAAGGGATGGTAGGAGGTAGTGGGTCTTTGGGAACAACGGGCGATCTCATTGGCTCATTGTTGTTGGGTTTGGAAGTGGATAGCTTTTTCATACCACTTTTCGATGGTGGAAGGGACAGTGTCCATGGACATAATTCTCCTCATAAGATTGGCAGGGATGCCAGAGGAGAAGTATCCGATGAGGACATTCTGGTTGGTGATTGCGGCGACGGAGGCATGGTTTTGAAATTCTGAGATGTACTCGGTCAGGGTGGGGGAGTAGTCCTGGTCCTTCTTCGAGTAGGTCATCCGCTTGGTGGACAGCCAGGCAACTGCTATCCTGGTGGTGTCCCTTTGTTTAAAGGATGTCTCAAACTTAGTGACGAAATCAATGAAGGTTCTGAGGTTGACAAGAGATCCAGATGCGATGCATTTCTGTCGAAAGGTGGCTGCCCAAGTGACGGCAGATCCTTCGGTCATGTAAGACAAGGCAAAGGTGATTTTCTTGGCATCTGTGTCATAGGTTTTCTCGTTTACATGGAGATAGAATATTACTGCATTTAGCCATTGTTCTGAGATATCAAGGGAGCTGTCATATCCTTTTGGGATTCCGATGCATAGTTCGGTTGGTTTGGTCAAGGACATGGTTGGTTGGGGAGGTGGTGGAGGAGGGGTATAGACAACATCTCCTTTAGGGATGAAAAATAGGGGAACAGATGTGCGGGGTGTGGGGGATGGCGGTGAAATGGCTCCAAAGGGCTGATCTAAGCCTAGGGCAAACCAAACCAACACCTAACTAAGACTGGGAATAGCAAGGGGACTAGCCCTTGGTGAACTGAGGGGAGAGGACGGAGTGGATCCCTTTAGAGGAAGTATCCAAAGAGAACTAGACTGGGGACTCCAGTGCTAGGCTCTTGGGTTTATATATTCATACTAAATGAAA
>JBBPRS010000599.1:0-10239 GCA_038093155.1 Boletus huronensis
TTTCCCTCCTTTGAGTCCCACTCAGTCCCCCTCAGTTCCCCTCTTGAGGCTAGTTTCCCTCTTGAGATCTATAGTCTTTAGGTTGTTGGTTTGGTTTGCCTTAGGCCCAGTTAGCCCTTAGGAGCCATTTCAAATCCTAAGCTTGCCATTCAAGTGCATGCAGCTACAGTCCCTGAAATGCTGCAAAGAGCTACTAGGCTCAAGGCAAACCAAACAACCAAACAAAGACTTCAGACAAAGAAGAGACTCAAGTGGATCTCTATGGGGGAAATTTCCAAGAGAACTAGACTGAGGAAATCCTTGTTGAGTCCTCTGGGCTTATATATGCATGGGACTTGTATGTACATGTGTACACTAGATCTACTGATTAGGGTCTAGGATAATGGATATTTAAGTAGGCTGTGCGAGAATGGAAGCATAACATGTGTATGTGGAATGGAAGAGAAGCATAGCAGAGATTAATAAAAGAAGAGAAGTTAACAGGGATTACCATGTAACTACTATAACCATAAGGGGATAGATCCAGATCGCAGATCAGATCAGGGAAAGGAAAAGAACAACCAAGTCTCTTTGACTGGTATTCGATCTCATCGTAATCTGATAAGATAAAAGTGTCCCTCCACTGAGTGGATGTTATTCGCTAGGCCTTACCACTAAAGCTGCCTTTTTCTTAGAAGAATAAAATAAAGTAAAATCGGGAAAAATAGATAGACTTGTGGGAAAGTCTGATGTAACCTGTTATGACTATAACAGTCCCTCTGCTAAGCAGCACCAAATGTGAGTTCCAAAGGTCCCTGACTGCACAGACACCCCCGTCCTCATTTTCACAGCATTGTGAAGCTGCCTTTTTCTTAGAAGATAAATAAAAGTAAAATCAAGGAAAAATAGATAGACTCATGGGAAAGCCAACATAACCTGTTATGACTGTAACAGTTTCAGGGACGTGGGTGAGCGAGCGAGAGGTAGCATCGCCAGGTGAACCTAGGAGATCAAGGAAAAAGATAGGGGGCATGAAGGAATCATAACATTACCCCCTTATTAGAGTCAAAGCTACACTGTAGACTTCTTAGGGGTTCGGGGTGGGGAGGGTTGTGACCAAGATGAGGGGGTGGGGAACATGGGTGGGGTGGAGTGCCACAGGGGACGGGGATTGTACGGGTAGTTGTATGTGTGATAATATGGGGATACTGTTATGCTTAACCCAGATAGGGCTAAGCATAGACCTTTGAGGTTGTCCATTCACTCATGACTTGAGCGAGAAGATGACCGAGTAGACGTGGAGGATGAGTCGAGACTAGAACTTGGAGAGTCCATGATGGGATGGCCAAGACCTCAGGCAAGCAAGATGAAGAAGAAGCATAGATTCAATGAAGAACTAGCTAAGACAGGGGGAGGTCCTTGGGCTACAACCAGGTAGATGAAAGTAGGTCAAGATGGGAGGTGAGAGAGCAGGAAAGCAAGACAAAATAGGTATAGTATCGACCAAAGAAGACTTGTGGGTTCCTGAACCTGATTTGGCACATGCCAAGCTCCTTCTCTCAGACTATAAGAAACGGCACCTCGCCGCTTTCCCCCCCTCAACATCTCTCTCCTAAACACCATCATCCTGGCTCTCTTACACACTCAACTCCTCCATCAACTATGTCTTCTTCTCCTACTTCTCTTCCTATTCACTCAGTATCTATTACTGCCACTTTCGGCATTGAATCAAATTTTGTAGATGACACTTCTCATCCTGTGTCCCCATCTCCCAACTTCCCTGCCCTCATCCCCAACTCCCCAGCCTGGGATCGCACTGGGTGGACCCCCCCCTCCTCTCCTGGGCCAACTGCCCGTTCCATCTTATCCGTTGACCTCCCCCCTTACACCCATAGGCTCAGGGAAGACCTCCCCAATGCCACAAATGTCACCCTCCTTACCACTCGCCTGAACGACTCCCGCCTCACCACCTCCATCCTCTCCTACCTCAACATGGGGTTCCCCCTCTATGCCCTTTACAAGGCATTTCTTCAATGTTCTTGTTACGATTCGTTGGTACCCCCCCATCTTTTCCCCTTCTACCCCCTGCGTGTGCTCCTTGACCACCCCAATGACCCATTGCCCCTTCACTAAGACCCCCTCTGACCAGGCCATCATCTATCCTCACATTCCTATGGCCACGTCATCCCTTGACCGCATCATCCTTTGACCACGTCATCCCTTACCCACGTCATCCTTGTCCATGTCACCCCATGGACACGTCATCCCCGGCCACATCATCCTTTAGCCACATCACCCTAGCCACGTCACCCCTCATACCCTTTGCCCACAGGCTATGCATGGTTCTCTTCTAATTCCCCTTCACCTATGTAAGCCTTCCTCTTTAGTCTTTCATCTCCGTGATCTCTCAATCCCAATCCTTTTCGCTTATGACTTGTTACTATACTTGTCCTCGCCCTCTGCCCTTGCCCTTGACCCTCAATCTCCCCTCTGCCCCAGTGGCAGTGTTACCTTAGTCTATATAAACCCCCACCCTCTCCTCTTCGATTCCCTAGCTTAGTCTTACTTGATTCTCCCTATGACTTCCCACTCCCTGTACTAAGCCCCAAGTATACTTGTTGTACTTCACTTGGAATCCAATAACTTCTGCTTCCCCTCTCTAAGTCCCCGTCCTACTTCCGAGTGGATGCTGAACATGATTATCATCTCAACCTTTGTCTTCCACTTGCTCTTGTCCTCGAACTTGTCTTCGAGCTAGTATCCAATGCTTGAAGCTCAGCTATCAACCGTTCTCTAGTCTCTGCAAGCTAGCAGATCAGCACTCCTCGTCCTTGTTCTTTTGTTATTGAGTCTACACTCATCCCTACCCGGGTCGATCGTAACAGTTCTTGCCTCTCCCTCATCACCTCCAGGTCCACTGCCACCCCCACCAGATCTGCCACTGCTCACACCCTGCAGTCCATCCACAACAACCTTTTAGGGTCTCTCATTGCGGCTCTCCATCAGCTAGGCATGATGGAATTCCTGGACAACCTGGAAAGGTACCTGACCAAGTTAGAGAGTGGTGAACTCCCTCACCCCTGATCCCCATCCGATGCACCCCTCTTTCAAGCAGAGGTGGTACACCTTGAATGAGTAGAAGCTCATTGGAGTGGTAATGACAGGTGGGCCCCCCTCGGATGAACCCACCCTCACTACAATGAAGCATGCTTCAACTGCCACTGCCTTGGGCATGTTCGGGTTCAATGCCCTTACTTTCAATGCTCTTCATGCCTTCGATGGGGCCCAGACCACACCGCCTCCTGCTGCCCCCTTTGCTGCCATCTCAACCCCCCTCAGACTCCTTCAACAGTGTCTTCATCCCAATCGTCTCAGCGCAGTGTCTCTTCTACAGGTACAGGGGCACAACTAAGGGTAGGGGAAGCTTGTGTTGAAGAAATTTCCCTAATCAAAAATCCAAGTGGAGGAGAGTTACTCTGTTGACTGCTGCCTCCTCTTCCTCACTATCTAGGTCGACGAGAGGAGGGGATTCTTCTTTCATTGTCACTTGTTTGATTTTCTTGGTTGGGGAGGAGAATCCTTTGAAGGTAGGGCAGGTTGTGGTGGAATGGCCGGGTTTCCTGCAATGGAAGCACAACCCTTGGTTGAAACATTTCTTTTGTTCTTCCAGGGTGAGTTTGGAGATTTTTATCACATTGATGTCCATTGCATCTGGGTCTTTAGCTGGTTTGATTGGGGTGAACAGGTGATAAGAAGTTGTGGGTCACTGGGATTGGCAAGCGATTTCATTGGCTCGTTGTTGTTGGGTTTGGAAGTGGATGGCTTTCTCATACCATTTTTTGATGGTGGAGGGGACGGTGTCCATGGACATAATCCTTCTCATAAGATTGGCTGGGATGCCAGAGGAGAAGTATCTGATGAGGACGTTCTGGTCGGTGATTGTGGTGACAGAGGCATGGTGTTGGAACTCAGAGATGTACTCGGTTAATGTAGGGGAGTAATCCTGGTCCTTTTTTGAGTAAGTCATCCACTTGGTGGACAGCCAGGCAATGGCTATCCTGGTGGTGTCCCTTTGTTTAAAGGACATTTCGAATTTGGTGATGAAGTCAACAAAGGCCGAGGTTGACAAGGGATCCAGATGTGATGCATTTCTATTGAAAGGTAGCTGCCCAAGTGACGGTGGACCCTTCAGTCATATAAGATAAGGCAAAGGTGATTTTCTTAGCATCAGTGTCGTAGGTTTTGTCGTTTACATGGAGGTAAAATATTACTGCATTTAGCCATCGCTCAGAGGTGTTGAGGGAGCCATTGTATGCTTTTGGGATTCTGATGCATAGTTTGGTTGGTTTGGTCGAGGACATGATTGGTGAAGGAGGGGTATAGACAATGCTTTCTCCAGGGATGGAGAATGGAGGAGCGGAGGCACAGGGTGTGGGAGATGGCAGGGTAGGTGGTCGGGGGAGGTTTATTGAGGCAGAGAATTGGTGAGATAGTGTGAGGTCGTCATCTCATTCTTCCTGGGAGGGGAGGATAAAGCAGGGGTTGGGTTCTGGGTTTTCTTCCTCTTCGTCGGAGGTAGGGTGTTCAGAAGGGGTTTCTGAGTTGTCTTGTTGGTGGCGAGATCCCCACAGGTGAGGATTTAGGGAAGGGGATCAAGAAGATATGTTGGAGATTTACGATGATAGTAACCTCTTTAGGAGAGCTTGACCTTTTGTTATGCTTGATGATAGGGGCGAGTGTGACCTAGATAAGCCTAGTACTGGTGGTGATAGGGGCAGTAGTTGATCTTGCAGAAACAAGAATGCTGTTGAGCATGCTTGGGGACGTTGAGGTTAGGGTACTGGACTTGATGATGAGCCTGGATAAGGGCCTGTCACACACAAGTGAGAACAAGGTCGAGAGAGTCCAGTGTGACTGGAAGAGTACAATCAATGAGGTTTATATAAGGATGCCTGAGCCTGGGTGAAGGGTAAGGGACACGTCATCAGAAAGAAAGGGATACAGGATGAGTAATGAAAAGACGCGTCATCGTCAAGGGGCACATTATTGTCAAGGAATGCATCACTGAAGAAGATAAAGTGGGTTTGGAAAGGGAGTGCCCAGCGAGGCTCAATGACTGGGGACTAAAAGTACAGGGTAAGAGTAAGCAAGAACAAGTGTAGAGGAAGAAAGAAAGTAGTGTCCAGTGGGGCTATGAGCGAATCGTAACAAGTTGCTAGAGAAGTACACCCAAAGGGAGGTCTCTTAGTATACATGTATACTAATCCATGGGCTTGTGGAGGCTAAGAGTGCTTGAAGGTTCCAAGTGTTCGAGAACTAGCTCGAAGACAAGTTGGAGGACAAGGTGGGCAAAGTTGGAGGACAAAGGTTAGAAGGCAATGATCATACTCAGTGTCCACTTGGAAGTAGGATGGGGACTTAGAGAGAGAAGCGGGAAGTGTATGAATTCCAAGTGAAGTACAACAAGTACACTTGGGGCTTAGTATAGGGAGGGGCGGGAAGTCATAGGGAGAATCAAGTAAAACTAAGCTAGGGATTTGAAGAGAGGGAATGGGGGTTTATATAGGTTATGGTAAGGCATAGCCACCAGGGTAAAGGGGAATGGTGGGTCAAGGGCATAGGACTAAGGGTGAGGACATATATGGTAATGGAATATAACAAGTTGAGGTTGGGATCAAGAGATCACAGAGATGAAGGGTCAGGAAGGAAAATGGTCAGGGCTTACATGGGTGAAGGGGAAGTCAAAAAAGAACCATGCATAGCCTTTGGGTGAAGGGCGAAGGGGGTGACACAGCCTGGTGATGATGTGGCCTAGTGGTGATGTGGCGTAGTAATGACATGGCCTGGTGATGACGCAGCTGGATGATGATGTGGTTAGATGATGACGCAGTCAAGGAGGGACAAGTCCTGGTGGTGATATGGAGATGGGTCATTGGGGTGGTTGAGGAGATCATGGGCGAGGGTGGAGGAGGGTTGAGGGGGAGAAGATATGGGGTGGGGTACCAACAAATTGTAACAGGTGTGAGAAAGAACCCAAGGGTCCACTGTTGTAGAATATGTTGATGGGGTGGGGGGCAAGTAGATTGCCAGAGGTGCTGGAGTCAGCATTGCCATTTGAAACAGCTCCAAAAGGCTAACTGGGCCTAAGGCAAACCAAACCAAATCTAAGCTGGGACTAGGGACTAGCAAGGGGGCTAGCCCTTGATGACTGAGAGGAGAAACTGAGTGGGATCCAATTGGAGGAAATATCCAAAGGAGAACTTGACTGGGGATCCAGTGCTAGGCTCCTTGGGTTTATATATTCAAAACTAGATTAAATACATGTGGCTAGATCTGATCTACTTTAGATCTAGATCTGTGGCAGCTAATTAAATACACTAGAAGGAGGCATGAATCAGGAATGGAAGAGAAGCATGAATAGCCAGAAGGCTGTGAGATGGAGATTAAATACATGCTGATCACACAAGGTGTGGCAGCTAATGAGAAACATGATGAAAACATATGGTGATGTGAAATAGAAGAAAGGAACATAGCCTTTGTGATCAGATCACAGATCTGATCTAGGAACATATGGCATAAAGATCTGATCTAAGATCTATAGAAAGGAAAATGTCTAAGTCCAGAAGATAAGCTAAAAGATAAGATTAGGATTGACTAGATCACTAATATGAGCCATAGTGGAGTTGATAACACTCCAGGTGGGTAAGATATAATTAGATAAGGAAAGAAATAAGTGATAGCATCCCTTGTATGGTTATGAGCACTGGGCCATACAGAGTTAACTACCCTTTTCTAAGAAGAATAAGATAAAAATGTCTGAAAGAGATAGATAAGAAAGAAAGACACATATGTATGTGAAAAAATGAAAATTATCCTTGATTACTCAGTAATCCTAGTGCCCAGCACTTGCTTATGTTAGCCTGTAACAGCGTTGAAAGCATGCACACATTTTTTCTCCTTTTCAAATCTTGTTAGCACGTTCTTGTGCAGGCTTATGCCATGTGGCATTTTGTTGCCAGGCTGCTGTCACTGTTATAACTGCCCTTTTCTAAGAAGAATAAGATAAAAGTGTCTGAAAGAGATAGATAAGAAAAGAGAATGATAAGGGCAATAAAAATGAAAATTGTCCATGATTATCCAGAATCCTAGTGCGTAGCACTTGCTTATGTTAGCCTGTAGCAGTGTAGGATTTCTATATGATACAAACAGTAGTACATTGCTTACATAATTACATTGAACCATAGTTGTTCCTTTTTGTATGCTACACACCTCAGTGACTGTCTACTACAGTAACTGAGGTGAGTTACACTACCCTTTGGTTACTGTTACGATTTGTTGGTACACCCTACCTTTTTCCTTGATCTCCTAGGTTCCCCCAGTGACACTACCCCCCCTCCCACTTGCTCATCTGCATCTCTAAAGTCCCCTTAGACTCTTCACCTCTCCTGCACTCCAGTAGCATGACCCATGCGCATCACTCAGACCTAGTATCCACTACCCCAAGATCCCCCTCCTCCCCCGCTTCCCTGGGGCTATGCATGGTTCCCTTTTGATTTCCCCTTTGCCCATGTAAGCCTAGGCCATTTCTCCTTTGCCCTCTTGTTACCTTTGATCCCTTGATCCCCTGTGCCCTATTACTATACTTACCCTTGCCCTCTGACCTGCACCCTTGATCCACCATTCCCCTTGCCCCAGTGGCTGCATTACCTTCAACTGTTAAACAGCTGGAATCTCGCAGCTGGAGTCCACTGTCAGAAACTATATTTGAAGTAATGTAAGGTGTGAGATACCTGGAGTCCACTGTCAGAAACTGAGGAAAGCGAAGACAGTGGACTCTGACCACTGTAGGAGCAAACAACAAACAAACAACAACAATGCGCCACATTGTGGCACAACAAACCAAGTAAGAATAACTGCACAAAGGTGCGCAATCACAGAATCTAACACAAACTTACTACAGCAACCGAACTCACCATCTCCGCTGAATTGGCAAAGCCAAAGACTGTCCTACCCCCTGAATACAAGGAATTCGCAGAAGTCTTCTGAAAAGAAGCAACTGACCATGTCCCCCCCTCCAGATCATACGATCACGAGATCAACTTAGATGAAGGATTTATTCCTAAAATAGGATAGATCTACCCTATCTCTCCCAACAAACAAAAAGCCACGGAGGAGTTCCTAGATGAAAACCTTCGTGCTGGAAAGATTAGACTGTCCAAATCTCCTCAGGCATCCCCATTCTTCTTTGTCAAAAAGAAGGATGGAAAGCTACATCCCTGCCAGGATTATCGATACTTGAACGAACATACTATCTGTAATGCTTACCCCCTTCCTCTCATCTCCAACCTTGTCGATAAACTCCAAGGAGCCAAAGTTTTCACTAAGTTCAATGTACGATGGGGATATAACAACATCAGGATCAAGGATGGGCCCCAGTGGAAGGGTGCCTTCGTCATGCATAAAGGGCTCTTTGAGCCGATGGTGATGTTCTTTGAACTAACCAACTTGACTGCTACCTTCCAACGTTTCATGAACAATTTCTTCTGGGATATGATTGCAGAAGGATGGCTTATCGTGTATATGGACGACCTCCTCATCTTTTCCCCCAACAACGCCACTCGCACAGAACAAACCAAATGGGTTCTCCAATGGATGGCTGAACTCGACCTCCATCTAAAGCTAGAAAAATGCAATTTCGCTCTCCGTGAAGTCAAATACCTGGGTATGATCGTGAAACCAGGTCAACTGGCGATGGATCCTGTTAAATTGGAGGGTATTGCCTCTTGGCCTACTCCAGCAAAGGTCAAAGACATATGATCGTTCCTAGGCTTTGCGAATTTCTACCAACGATTTATCAACAATTATTCCATGATCGCTCGCCCACTCATTGACCTCACTAAGAAGAACCTCGCCTGGAATTGGTCTCACGATTGCCAGGAGTCTTTCAACCAGCTTAAGAAGCTCTTTTTCTCCAAACCAATCCTGCACCTCCCGAACCTTACCTCCCCCTTTGCCATCACCACTGATGCATCCAAATACGCCTCCAGAGGAATCCTTCTCCAGACCGACTCGAACGGTGACTGGCACCCCTGCTCCTACCTCTCCCAATCATTCTCCTCCACAGAACGCATCTACAACATCTATGACAGGGAGCTCCTCACCGTGATCTGTGCACTAAAAACCTGGCGGCATTACCTGCACGGATCCCCTTTCCCATCCAAGTTTTCACTGATCATAAAAATCTCATCTTCTTCCATAAACCTCAAACCTTGAACTGTCGTCAGGCACGCTGGATGCTCGACCTCGCTGACTTCAACCTCAAAATGATCCATGTCCCAGGATCTCACCTCGCTGGCCCTGACACACTATCATGCTGCCCTGATCTTCTTCCCACCTCTGATGTTGACAACGAGGGCATCACCCTCCTTCCCCTATCTCTCTTTGTCAATCTTATCAATGTTGTGTTGTCTTCCCACATATCAACTGCTGCCGCCTCCAACCCCATCACCCTCCATACCCTCCAGGACTTGGATACCAAAACCCCTGCCTTCTTCCACTCCCAAATCTCCCCTTGGCAACAAACCGAAGGTGTCCTCACCTTCAACAGTTGGATGTATATTCCTGATGATACTGACCTTCACCAAACTATTCTCCTTCGCTGCCATGACCACGAGTCTGCTGGCCATCCTGGTTATCTGAAAGCCTGCCAACTTGTTTCTGCAGATTTCTGGTGGCCAGGACTCGCGTCCTATGTTTGCCAATATGTCGAAGGTTGCGCCATTTGCCAGCGCAACAATGCAAACACACACTCAATGGTTCCTCCCCTGACCCCCATCCACTCTCTTGCCTTCTGGCCCTTCCAGCAGATCTCCTGTGATTTGATCACCGATCTGCCGACCAGTAACAGTTTTGACATGCTTTTGGTCGTGGTTGACCATGGGCTTACTAAGGGGATAATTATTTGCCCAACCAAGAAGACTATCACCGTGGAAGGAGTAGCCACCCTCTTTTTCCACAAAGTATATTGCCACTTTGGCCTCTATGACAAAATCATATCCAACCACAGCCCCCAATTTGCATTCACCTTCGCCAAAGAACTGGGAAGACTCCTGAAATACGATCTTGCCATCTTGACCACCTATCTGTTACAGGCTAACATAAGCAAGTGCCATGCACTAGGATTACAGCGTAATCAAGGACAATTTTCATTTTTTATTGTCCTTATGCTTCACTTTTCTTATCTATTCCTTTCAGACACTT
>JBBPRS010000600.1:0-10163 GCA_038093155.1 Boletus huronensis
TTCTCGTCCACGTGTAATCCCTTATTCAGGTAACCCTTGACCCTTTGCTTCTCCTCCTCGTGTATTCCTTATTTGGATCACCCTAGACCCTATGTACCTTGGTCTGTGCACAGCCACGACCCTTTATATAGACCTTCGCTCTTGTCTCTAGATCCTTACCTTGATCTACCTTCACCACCCCCTACGAGTACCTAGACGGTACCTTCTCCTTACGGTTGTACCCCAAGGATCTCCTCTGTCCTAGCTAGTTCTTTATTGAATCTACGCTTCTTTGCATTCTCTCTTGCCTGAGATTTTGGCCGCCTATCCATGGACTCACCCAGTCTTAGCCAATATTCACTTGTTGCATCTACTCGATGCTCCCCTCACTCGAGTCATGAGCAAGCAGACAACCTCGAAGGTCTATGTTTGGCCCTACCTGGGTCAAACGTAACACAAATCGGATTCAGGAACCCATGAGTCCTCTTTGGTTGAATAGCCTTTCCATCTAATGAGGAAGGAGCAGCGAGAAGGGGGGCCTTTATGCTTGAGAATCCTTTCTATTTCGTATTCCTCTTCCCCATCGATCAGATCAGGTGGTGGAGTGGGGAAGTTCGGACCATATATGGGGTTTTCACGATAGGGGGATAAGAGAGAAGTGTGGAAGACCGGATGTATTTTCCAGGTCTTTGGTAGACAGAGTTTGAAGACGATAGGGGAGAGAATGTCAGAGATAACAAAGGGTCCTTCTCGTTTTGGGGTGAATTTGGGGTTCATGACTGATCGTTTGAGATTTTGGGCTTCAAGCCACATTTTGTCTCCTTTCTTGAAAGGGGAGTAGTTGTGTCAAGTACGAGCTGCCATGGTTTGTCTGGCGAGTTCATGGATGGCCAATGCTTTGTCTCATGCAGTGGAAAGGGTCTTTAGTCTGGCTTTGATAGCAGGTAAGGTGGAGTCAGGAATTATTGTGGGGAGGGCACGTGGTTCATATCCCATTATCAGGAAGAAAGAGGATTGATTGGTGACAGAGTGAGGGTGGTGGTTGTGGGTGAATTTGGCATGGGAAATGGAATCGGCCCAGGCAGTAGGGTGGTTTCCGCAAAAGATCCTGAGGTAAGTCTCAATCTCCTGGTTAACTCGTTCAGTTTCCCCATCAGTTTGAGGATGGTAGGCGGTTGAGATGGCGAGATCATACTTCAGGAGTCTTCCCAGTTCTTTGGCGAAAGTGGATGCAAATTGGGGGCCTCAGTCGGATATGATTTTGTCATAGAGGCCGAAGCAGCGATATACTTTGTGGAAAAAGAGAGTGGCCACTCCTTCCGCAGTGATAGTCTTCTTTGTTGGGCAAATAATTACCCCCTTAGTAAGCCCGTGGTCAACCATGACCAAAAGCGTGTCAAAACCGTTACTGGGCGGGAGATCAGTGATCAGGTCATTGGAAATCTGTTGGAAGGGGCAAGAGGCAAGGGAGCAGATTGGGTTAAGGGGGGGAACCATAGGATGCGTGTTCGCCTTATTGCGCTGGCAAGTGGCGCAGCCTTCAACATACTGGTGAACGTAGGATGCAAGCCCAGGCCACCAGAAGTCTGCGGAGACAAGCTGGCAGGTTTTCAGGTAACTGGAATGGCCAGCAGATTCATGGTCATGGCAACAGAGGAGAATGGAATGACAAAGGTCGGTGCCGTCAGGGATGTACACATGGCCATTGAACATGAGAACACCATCAGTTTGCTGCCAAGGGGAGATGCGGGAGTGGAGGAAGGCAGGGGTGGTAGCATCGAGGCCTTGGAGGGCCTGAAGGGCAACTGGGTCGGAGGAAGTAGCTATAGATATGTGGGAGGCCAATTCAATGTCAATAAGGTTGATGAAGAGGGAAGGGGGGAGGAGGGTAATGCCCTCATTGTCGACATCAGAGGTAGGAAGGAGATCAGGACAACGAGATAGAGCATTGGGGCCGGCAAGGTGGGTTCAGGGGATATGGATCATTTTGAGGTCAAAGTCGGCAAGGTCGAGCATCCATTGTGCCTGGCAGCGATTCAGGGTTTGGGGTTTACGGAAGAAGGTGAGATTCTTATGGTCAGTGAAGACCTGGACAGGGAAAGGGGATCCATGCAAATAATGTTGCCATGTTTTCAGTGCACAGATGATGGCGAGGAGCTCTCTATCGTAGATGTCATAATTATGTTCTGCGGAGGAGAACAATTGGGAGAGGTAAGAGCAAGGGTGCCAATCACTGTTTGAGTCAGTCTGGAGGAGGATTCCCTCGGAGGCATACTTGGAAGCATTGGTGGTGATAGCGAAGGGGGAGGTGAGCTTCGGGAGGTGTAGGATTGGTTTGGAAAGGAAGAGTTTCTTGAGATGGTCGAAGGAGTTTTGGCAATCATGAGACCAATTCCAGGCTAGGTTCTTCTTGGTGGGATTGATGAGAGGGTGAGCAATTGTGGAATAGTTGTTGATGAATCGTTGGTAGAAATTTGCAAAGCCCAGGAATGATCGCACATCTTTGACTTTTGTTGGGGTGGGCCAAGAAGCTATGCCTTCCAATTTGACAGGGTCTATTGCCAGCTGTCCTGGTTTTACAATCATACCCAGGTATTCGACTTCTCAGACGGCAAAGTCACATTTCTCTAGCTTTAGATGGAGATCAAGTTCGGCCATCCTTTGGAGGACCCGTTTGGTTCATTCAGTGTGGGTGGTGTCATCTGGGGAGAAAATGAGGAGGTTGTCCATGTATACAATAAGCCATCCTTCTGTGATCATATCCTGGAAGGAATCATTCATGAAACGTTGGAAGGTAGTGGGTGAGTTAGTCAATCTGAAGAACATGACTGTCGGCTCAAAGAGTCCTTTGTGGGTAACGAAGGCGCCTTTCCATTGGTGTCCGTCTTTGATCCTGATGTTGTTATATCCCCATCGCACATCAAACTTGGTAAAGACTTCAGCTCCTTGGAGTTTATTGACAAGGTCGAAGATGAGGGGAAGGGGGTAGGCATTACGAATGGTATATTCGTTTAGGTATCTATAGTCTTGACAGGGGTGTAGTTTTCCATTCTTCTTTTTGACAAAGAAGAATGGGGATGCCTGGGGAGATTTGGATGGTCTAATCTTTCCAGCACGGAGGTTTTCATTGAAGAATTCTTCAGTGGCTTTTTGTTCGTCGGGGGAGAGGGGATAGACTTTTCCTATCTTGGGGGTGAATCCCTCATCTAGGTTGATCTTGTGATTGTATGGTTGAGAGGGGGGAAAATGGTCTATCACTTCTTTCGAGAAGACTTCTTTGAATTCCCTATATTCCGGGGGTAGGGTGGTCTTTGGTTTTGCCAATTCAGTGGCGATGGCAAGTTCAGTCGCTGTAGTGAGTTTAGCTATAACGGGGGATCCTTTGGGGATGAAGCAGGATCCAGAGCGGATGATCCTGTGCATGGTTTGATTATCATATGCCCTCCTAAGGTATTGGGATTTGGTTTCTCGGTTAAGGTAATGATGGAGGTGGGCATTGTTGACAGAATTAACCATGACATGCTTTGGTGGTTTAGGAGGGGTGGGGTGGAGGGTAGGTTTCTTCTTCTTGAAGAAGGTGTCATGTTGTTTAAGGTCTTCAATATGGGTGGAATACAGGGAGGCAGAATGATCTGTCGACTCGTCTATGGATAGGGTTTTGGTTTTCCAGTCAATGGTGGGGTTTGCTTTTCATAACCAAGGTAGTCTGAGAATGACATTGTTTCATCCGCAAGCCATGACATGGAAGGTGACCTTTGTAGGATTTCTATACGATACAAACAGTAGTACATTGCTTACATAATTACATCGAACCATAGTCGTCCCTTTCGTACACTACACACCTCAGTAACTGTCTACTACAGTGACTGAGGTGAGTTACACTATCCATTGATTACACTCTTTACTAACATTACCTTAGTCCTATTGTGTTTAATAGGTAATGATCATATCAGTAACTGTCTACTACAGTGACTGAGTCCTACTGTGTTCAATAGGTTATGAGCCCTGTCTCGAAAGCCTGAGTAGACCAAAAGTAGAAATCCAACTTGAAGACCTGCAATCATGTCCTTGTTGAAGCTGGAAGATTTTAAACTTCCCAAACTCGACCCCGCTGGAAAAGAATGGACCTCTTGGAAATTCCAACTCATGTGCGCACTCCAAACGCAAGACCTGAGCAGTTACCTCGATGGAACCAAAAGTCTACCAACGGACCCATCACTCGGCAAATCTCAAGCGTAGAAACCAACCACAGCAGACAAGAAACTCGAAGCTGAGAAGTACAAGATGGACATGACTGAATGGCACAAGAAGGATGCTACAGCTCATCACATTATCCTGACCACACTCCCTAATACTCTCTGCATGCGTCTCATGCAGAAGAAAACCACACAAGAGTTCTACGAAGCCTTGAAGGCGATGTTCGAAAGCCGGTCACTGGTCGTCGGTACCGAGCTGAGACGGCAACTCAACAAAGTGAAGCTGAAGGAAGGCGGTGACGCGTGCACACATAAACAAAATCCTAGTGTTGCGCTAAGAACTCGCTACCATCGGAAATCCTGTCTCAGAACAAGATCTTTTCGGCATCATTTGTGCATCCTTACCTCGCTCGTATAACCCCATACTATCCTCCATCTCATTCACCATAAAACTCAACAATAAGGCTGTCTTGTCCGACACTCTCCTTGATCTTGTAACTGATGAATACGACCATCTCGCCCTACAAGACTCTAGCAAGTCAAAAGCGAAGTCATCCGATGACACTGCATTCAATGCCGACTCGTCCAAAAAGGGAAAGGGCAAGAAGCATGAGCGCTACACCGGCAAATGTGGCAATTACAGATAGATGGGTCATCGAGACACAGACTGTTGGGAGGAAGGAGGAGGCAAAGAAGGCCAAGCCCCAAAGACTTGGAAGTCGCGGGGAAAGAAGTCGAAGGACACGCAGAACAGCAAGGGGAAGTCGCAGCAAAAGGTGAATACTGCCGAACCGGATGGTGTATGGCTGGCAGAAATATCCAAGTCCACAACGCACAACGATGATCCTGCTAACAGCTGGTCAGTAAGCGGTGGCAATGAACTATCCTTACCATCCCTGAGCTATGCAATGCTCGTTCACGACGGCACTACACCGTCAAGCGAAGCCACCGAACTGTACAACAGCGGTGCGTCGCAGCACATGTCACCAGCTCATGACCACTTCATCGACTTCAAGACCATTCCACCTAAACCAATACGGTCAGTGGACAATCGCACATTCAATGTGATTGGGAAAGGGAACCTCTATATTTACCTACCCAATGGCGAACGGAAGTCCTGCATCCTCTTGAAGGATGTCCTATATGCACCGTCCATGAAGGTCACTCTTGTCTCGATTAGTCGACTCACCAGCGCAAGCTATGCTGCCTTGTTCCATGATAAATCTCTTCGAATCTTCAACTCGAAGAAGCACCTACTTGGTGAAGTACCGCTCGAGAACGGTCTCTATAGAACTTGCAATCAATATCCGACCCCATTCACAGGTGCCGTGAAAGCTGACGAAACACTCACCATGGAGGAACTGCACGCCCAACTATTCCATATCGGTGCAGCCACCATCTGCGAAATGCTGACCAAAGGCATGATTACCAGTGTGAAGCTACACCCGGACCACACCTGTATGGGCCAATGCAAAGTGTGCGAGTATGGGAAGGCGACACGGAAACCTATAGGGAAGGACTGTGACCCAAAGCGTTGCGAGAACTTCGGTGACGAAATACACACTGACCTGTGGGGACCTTCACCAACGCAAACACCGTCGAAGAAAACCTACTACTGCTCGTTCGTAGACGACCACACACGCTATACCCACCTATATCTCTTAACAGCCAAGTCCGAAACGTTTGAGGCATACCACCAATATGAAGCTTGGGTGAAAAATCAGCATAGCGCCGACATTAAATGGTTGAGGTTGGATTGTGGGGGGGAGTACCTGAGTGACGAGTTTACTCGTCATCTGAAAGCTAAGGGTACAGAACGAAAACTCACCACTCACGATACCCTGCAACACAACGGTGTCGCGGAACGCCTAAACCGAACCTTGCTCGAACGGGTACGCGCGGTCTTGCACGCTAGCGGACTGCCTAAAACGCTGTGGGGCGAGGCTATCTCACATGTTGTCTGGGTAAAGAACAGGTCAGCGACACGAGCACTCGACGGCAGGACACTGTACGAGATGCTGCATAGCAAGAAGCCGAGCATGGGAAACTTACCTGTGTGGGGAGGAAGCTGCTGGGTACACGACGCAAAAGGCTCGAAGCTCGACACTCGAGCATGTGAGGGCCACTGGGTAGGGTACGACCCTGATAGCGGAGCCCATTGCATTTATTTTGCAGACTGTCGCACTGTTTCGGTTGAGTGCAACGTGACGTTTCAACACCATGACAACGTTGCCACTGGTCCTGTTGGCATCACGAGCGAAGGGGAGAATGAGCAGGCAAACAAAGATCATCAGCCAATCACTTGAGACACGCAGAAAGCGAACCTACCTGAAGCACCAGAAATCCCTCCAATCCCAGATCCACCAGCCAACGACCGCCTAGGCACCAACTTCAAGATACCGGCACCCCAGAACGAACTGAGATGTTCGAGCTGAAAGCGAACAGAATCGCCCTACCTACAGGCATTGTGCAACCAGCTTGGTACCCACGACAGACGAACAGGGCGGCCCACCTTTTCCTCGAGGTATCCAAGCTGTCCAGAGTGGGAGTGGTGGTGCAAGCGACAACCACAGTGAGAGCGGTGATGCAGATAATCCCATTGATAATGGCGCAGCCACAGGTGCATGGGATTTCGACGACGATAGAGCAGCATATGCTAGGGTAACCGGAGTCACCGATACGGAAGCATTGTGTTACGATTCGTTGGTACCCCCCCATCTTTTCCCCTCCTACCCTTCTTGTGAGCTCCTCGACCACCCCGATGACCCATCACTCCATCACTAAGACTCTCTTAGACCCAGCCATTGTTCTTCCTCACTTTCCCATGGCCACATCATCCCCTTAGCTGTGTCATCCTTGTCCACGTCATCCCATGGACACGTCATCCCTGCCCACGTCATCCTTTGACCACGTCACCCTAGCTGCATCACCCCTTGTACCCTTCACCCACGGGCTATGCATGGTTCTCTTCTAATTCCCCTTCACCCATGTAAGCCTTCTCCTTAGGTCCTTCATATCTGTGATCTCTCGATCCCAATCCTTTCCCCTTGCATCTTGATTACCTTACTTGTCCTCGCCCTTGACCCTTGCTCTCAACCCTCAGTCTCCCCTCTGCCCCGGTGGCAGTGTTACCATAGTCTATATAAACCCCCCCCCTCTCCGATTCCTTAGCTTAGTCTTATTCAATTCTCCCTACAACTTCCTGCTTCTCGTACTAAGCCCCAAGTGTACTTGTTGTACTACACTTGGAATCCTATACTCCCGCTTCCTCTCTCTAAGTCCCTGTCCTACTTCTGAGTGGATGCTGAGTATGACCGTCACATCAACCCTCGTCTTCCACTTGCTCTCGTCCTTGAACTTGTTGTTACAATTCATTGGTACCCCCCTCATCTTTTCCCCTTCTACCCTTTCCATGAGCTCCTCGACCACCCCGGTGACCATCATTCCTTCGCTAAAAGGCTCTCTTTGACCCAGCTATCGCTCATCCTCACACTTACATAACCGCATCACCCCTTAGACACATCATCCCCTGGCCACGTCATCCTTAGGCCATGTCACCCCCAGCTGCGTCACCCCTTAATCATGTCACCCCTGGCCATGTCACCCTCTGGCCACGTCACTCTAGCCGCGTCACCCTTTGTACCCTTCGCCCACAGGCTATGCATGGTTCTCTTCTACTTCCCCTTCACCCATGTAAGCCTTCCTCTTTAGTCTCTCATCTTCATGATCTCTCGATCCCAATCCCTTCCTCTTACGTCTCGTTACCATACTTGTCCTCACCCTCAACCCTTGCCCTAGACCCTCAGTCTCCCCTCTGCCCAGGTGGCAGTGCTATCTTAGTCTATATAAACCCCTACTCCCTCCTCTCTGATTCCCTAGCTTAGTCTTACTCGATTCTCCCTACGACTTCCCATTCCCAGTACTAAGCCCCAAGCATACTTGTTGTATTACACTTGGAATCCTATACCTCCGCTTCCCTCTCTAAGTCCCCATCCTACTTCTGAGTGGACGCTGAACATGATTGTCACCTCAACCTTTGTCTTCTACTTGCTCTTGTTCTGAAACTTGTCTTCGAGCTAGTATTCAATGCTTGAAGCTCAGCTATCAACCGTTCTCTAGTCTCTGCAAGCTAGCAGATCAGTACTCCTCATTCTTGTTCTTTTGTTATCAAATCTATGCTCATCCCTACCCGGGTCAATCGTAACACTTGTCTTCGAGCTAGTATTTAATGCTTGAAGCTCAGCTATCAACCATTCCTAAGTCTCTGCAAGTCAGCAGATCAGTAACTCTCAACCCTTGACTTTTGTTATCGAGTCTACACTCATCCCTACCCGGGTCGATCATAACACGTTGGAGCCAGCAACAATAGAGGAAGTGCAAAGGCGGCTGGATTGGACAAAGTGGGATGAAGCAATAAACGCTGAGCTGAGAAGCCTTGACAACATGCACACCTGGGACCTTGTCGAACGACCTGCAAAATCAAATGTAGTCAGCTGCAAATGGGTCTTCAAAATAAAGAAGAACGCAGCCAGTGAAGTCAACAAGTACAAGGCATGGCTAGTGGTGCACAGTTTCACACAGCAACTCGGCGTTGACTACAATGAAACATATGCATCAGTCGCACGGCTCTCCTCAATCCATCTCATTCTCACGATTGCAGCTCGTCAAGACTGGGACATCAACGTTTTCGACTTCCATAGTGCTTTCCTCAATGGGAAATTAGACAACAACAAAATAATCTACATGGAGCTACCACCCGGTTTCAACAAACATGGCCGCGACCTTGTCGCAAAGCTTTGCGTCGCTCTCTATGGATCTAAGCAAGGTGCTCTCAAATGGTACCTACGACTATCAAAGGAGTTAGCCGAATTAGGATTCAAGTGGATGGAAGCTGACTGGGGAATATTTGTTGCACTCATTGGCATGCACATTTTAATCTTAGCGTCTCACATTGATGACTATACCATTACAGGAAGTTCAAAGGAACTTGTCAAAGCCTTCAAAGCTGAAATTGGCTCGCGCTTTCACATCACAGACCTAGGGCCCATCAGTTGGCTACTAGGAATGAAGATCACATGAGATTGACGCATGCAGACCATCTCTCTCTCCCAAGAACTGTACATCAATGCTATCCTTGCGAAGTTCAACTTCATCGACACAAAGCCAGTTGCAACCCCTCTCGACCCCAACCTTCATCTATCCGAATCTCAAGGCCCACAGACGACAAGTGAAATCGCCAAAATATGCAACATCCCATACTGCCAAGCAACGGGATCACTAATTTACCTAGTAGCTGGCACGCGACCTGACATTGCATTCGCAACGTCGTATGTCTGCCAATTTAACGCTAACCCCGGCTTAGCCCACTGGGAGGCCGTCAAGCGAATCTACTGCTACCTTCTCAGTACAAAAACCTGGACACTCACATTTGGTACTCAGACCTGCGGCCTTGTTGGCTATGTGGATGCAGACGGTGCCTCACAGGAACACCGACACGCCATCACTGGATTCGCTTTCTGTTATGATTCATTGGTACCCCCCTATCTTTTCCCCTTCTACCCCCCACGAGCTTCTCGACCACCCTGATGACCCATCATTTTTCCTGCTAAGACTCCCTTTGACCAGATCATCACCTATCCTCGTATCCTATGGCTGTTACAGGCTAACATAAGCAAGTGCCATGCACTAGGATTACAGCGTAATCAAGAACAAATTTTCATTTTTTATCGTCCTTATGCTTCACTTTTCTTATCTATTCCTTTCAGACACTTTTATCTTATTCTTCTTAGAAAAGGGCAGTTAACTCTGTAAGGCCCAGCGCTTATAACCATACAAGGGATGCTATCAATTATCTTTTCCCCTTATCTAATCATATCTTAGACCCATGGAGCATTATCAACTCCACTATGGCTCATATCAATGATCTAGATGATTCTGATCTTTTATCTCTGTCATCTTATCTAATCTTTTAGACTTAGTCGTTTTCCT
>JBBPRS010000601.1:0-10162 GCA_038093155.1 Boletus huronensis
CTGCCACAGATCCAGATCTAAAGTAGATCAGATCTCCCATGTGTATTTAATATAGTTTGAATATATAAACCCAAGAGTCTAGCACTGGAGTTCCCAGTCTAGTTCTCTTTGGATACTTCCTCTAAAGGGATCCACTCCATCCTCTCCCCTCAGTTCACCAAGGGCTAGTCCCCTTGATATTCCCAGTCTTAGTTAGGTGTTGGTTTGGTTTGCCCTAGGCTTAGATCAGTCCTTTGGAGCCATTTCAATCAAAGCAGGAGTGGGGTTCAGGGAACGTGATGTCAATGGATGAGTGTCCAAAAATGGTGACCAACGACAGGTGGCACTTCCAGAGGGCGGGGAGGGGTAGGTATGCAGGTTCACAACGACAGTGACCCAAGCAGTATCATCTTGACCTTTTGTTACGCTTAACCCAGATAGGGCTAAGCATAGACCTTCAAGCCACCTGTGAAATGGCTCCAAAGGGCTGATCTAATCCTAAGGCAAACCAAACCAACACCTAACTAAGACTAGGGAATAGCAAGGGAGCTAGCCCTTGATGAACTAAGGGGAGAAGACGGAGTGGATCCCTTTAGAGGAAGTATCCAAAGAGAACTAGATTGGGGACTCCAGTGCTAGACTCTTGGGTTTATATATTCAAACTATATTAAATCCATGTGGCAGATCTGATCTACTTTAGATTTGGATTTGTGGCAGTTAATTAAATAGTCAAGGATGAAGCATGTAGAATGGAAGCATATACAGCCTCAAGGCTGTGGGATGGAGATTAAATACATGCACATCACACTAGGTGTGGCAGGATATGAGAAACATGAGTGAAACATAAGGTGATGTGAAATAGAAGCATAGTAATGTGAATAAGAAGAAAGAACATAGCTTTAGTGATCAGATCACAGATCTGATCTAGGAACTATTGAAAGGAAAATGTCTAAGTCCAAAAGATTAGATAAGATAAAAGAGATAAAAGATCAAGATCATCTAGATCATTGATATGAGCCATAGTGGAGTTGATAACACTCCATGGGTCTAAGGTATGATTAGATAATGGAAAAGATAATTGATAGTGTTCCTTGTATGGTTATAAGCGCTGGGCCTTACAGAGTTAACTGCCTTTTTCTAAGAAGAATAAGATAAAAGTGTCTGAAAGAGATAGATAAGAAAAGTGAAGCATAAGGTTGATAAAAAAATGAAAATTGTCCTTGATTACACTGTAATCCTAGTGCATGGCACTTGCTTATGTTAGCCTGTAACAGATCCCAGCCCTAGAATATAATGTCAACTATCACCCCACCCCATTTCAAGGGCCATTCACCCCTGAGTACCTCAACCTAGTGAAAATCTTCACTGCCTGTTTATATAAGAACCAAAAAGATACATCAAGGCACAGTGTAACACTCACGGCAACAGCAGTGTCAGCGACATACTAATGCACCATCCACCTCTGATTTATTTTGGTTGGACCTTCACCTATGAGCTTCATGTTTATTGTGGACACAACAACTACGACCTGAAACTACCTGACCTCCAAGGACTATGACAAGATGCTCTATATTTTTTCCACGTCATCCACACTAACAAGATGGTCACTCAATGAACTTCAAAAATTACCACTGGCTCATGTATTATATCAAGAAAAATGTGTGTAGTGATCCAGCACAGCTCGCAGAATATCTGTTAGTTTGTCATTTCATTGTGGACCGTGGAAAAGCAATAGTGGTGACTGGGACAGGCCCATCATGGATGAAGAAGTAGATTGATTGTATACAGCCACTTCGATAGTACTACAATCTCGGTCAATAATCATGAATCTGAACACTACTGTCCCTCCGCTCAGCCTGAGCCATGTAAGGAAATACTATGTCTAAATGGGTATCCAAACCAAACTATACCAGATATAAAAACTGTAACAGTTTCTGAATTGCTTGGCTAAAAAGTAGATATATGTACCTTGGTCCATGCATAGCCATGACACCTATTTAGTCTTGCTCTCCCACTCTCTCGTCCTTCATCTTGACCTACCTTTATCTATATGGTCGTAACCCCAAGGACCTCCTTTGTCTTTGCTAGTTCTTCACTGAATCTACACTTCTTTATTGTTCTGCTCGTCTGAGGTCCTGGCCATCCAATCATGGACTCCCTTTGTCCTAGTCAGAACTCCCCTTCCTTGACTATTCAGTCATTCTCATCATTCCCACACTCAAGTCATTAACAGATGGACAACCTTGAAGGTCTATGCTTAGCCCTATCTGGGTTAAGTGTAACATTACCTAGGGACTTACTTGGTGGGTTGTCTATGAGGCTGGTGGAACATTGTTGTAACTGAAATAAATTTCATTGGAACTCAGCCATAGCTGAGTTTGTACCTATATACCAGATACAAGACATGTGAACTATGTTACTATATGCAATAGATTACTGCAGGTTACTACTGAATGTACACTACTGTTTAACAACATGATTCAAGATGATTTGCCTAGTTGAGATCTCCTAGTGTGAGTTGTCAACAATTTATTTAAAAAATTAGACTTTTTTATAACTGTAATTTTAGGTAGTTTGTCGTTTATTTATACTTAGGTCAATGGGTCCAAAAATAATACCTTTTAAATACTCCATCATTATTTAACTTGTATATAACATCTCTGAGTTCTCAAAAAGAAAATTTACATTTTCTTCCTATTTATATATTTATTTTCTTTTATACAAAACATATTTTAATATGACACTATAAACATAATCAAATAGATAACATTTGATGAATATTCTAATCTAAATACATATAAATCCAGTTGTGTTGAGAACATAAGAGCCAATGTGTGGATCTAATCATGACCACAAACAATTGTGTGAGCAAGGCAAAGGCCGGCTGGCTCTCTGGCTACTTACACATCAGCATCATGAGGCATAGCACACATAAACACGTGCTAATGTAAGATTAGAGCTCTCACCATTCATTTAGGCAGTAAATTTTAATATCTGATCACTCAAATCCTGCAATGTATCCTAGTATTGGCTTCACATGAGGTAGTACTCATTGCTGCTGTGATTTGTGAGCATGAAAGGCATGAATATTATGAACAGAAAGGAGGGTGTGGAACTTCATTGTTACTGTTGCTGTTGCTGCATCTGTACATTGTTGGGGGTGATTGTATTCTCCTCATTGAGTTCCATTTGAAGAATGGAGCACTGGTGTTATGATTCATTGGTACCCCCCCCATCTTTTCCCCTTCTACCTCTCTTATGAGCTCCTCGACCACCCTGACGACCCATCATTCCATTGCTAAGACTCCCTTTGACCAAGCCATCGTCTATCCTCACATCCCCATGGCTGCATCATCCCTTAGCTGTGTCATCCCTGACCACGTCACCTCATGGATACATCACCTCCTGGCCGCGTCATCCCTTAGCCCCGTCATCCCTGACCACATCACCTCATGGACACGTCACCCTAGCTGCGTCACCCCTTGTACCCTTCGCCCACAGGCTATGCATGGTTCTCTTCTAATTCCCCTTCGCCTATGTAAGCCTCCCTCTTTAATCTCTTATCTCCATGATCTCTCAATCCTGATCCTTGTCTATTTCATCTTATTACTATACTCATCCTCCTATGCCCTTAACCCATAGCTCCCCTCTGCCCCGGTGGCAGTGTTACCCTAGTCTATATAAACCCCACTTTCCTTCTCTCTGATTCCCTAGCTTAGTCTTACTCAATTCTTCCTATGACTTCCCACTCCCCATACTAAGCCCCAAGTGTACTTGTTGTACTCCACTTGGAATCTATACTCCTCCGCTTCCCTCTCTAAGTCCCCATCCTACTTCCGAGTGGATGCTGAATACAACCGTCACTTTGACCTTCGTCTTCCTCTTGCTCTCGTCCTTGAACTTGTCTTCGAGCTAGTATTCAATGCTTGAAGCTCAGCTATCAACTGTTCTCAAGTCTCCGCAAGTCAGTGGATTAGTACTCTTTAGTCCTCGCCTTTTGTTATTGAGTCTACACTCATCCCTACCCAGGTCAATCGTAACAACTGGCATGGTTTGGTTTGCTGAACCCTGCGCATGACCAATAGACTGCCGTTCATTCTCACACCACTCAGACAAGCCTTGATCCTCACTTTATCCTGAATCTCCGGAAAACAATGAATGATCCCAGTGATAAAATCTTGAGATCAGATAGTTGAAAGCAAACACCAAATGGATCCAGAGCAAGCACAGCAAAGATGCTCTGACTAGGCAATAGCACAGGTACAGGATATCCATGCAGGTCCCGGGTATGGGTACTGCTTGGGTACAGGTACAGGTATCACCATGCCATACCTGCACCCTTATCCATACCCGCACAGTGGGTATATTACCAAATGCAGTAAGTTGCAGCTCACTTATTCATTTTGATAGATGGACATTGCTCTCACTTCCACACCCACGTCCTCACCCTCACCCTCACCCTCACCCTCATCCTTGTGCACACACGCACACATGCATATGCACACACACATCTGCACATGCACTCTCACCCTCACACTCTCTCCCCCTCCTTGTCCTTGTGCATGCATGCACACACTCAACACATGCATGCACACACACACACATGCACACACCTTTGCCCTCTCTCTCTCTCCCTCTCCCTCCCTCTCTCTATCTCTCCCTCTCCCTCATCCTCGTGCACATATGCACCCACATACCCACACTTGACACATGCACATGTGCCCTCACCCTCACCCTCCCTCACCCTCCTCTCCCTTGCCCCCATCCTTGTCAGGCAGGAATGGAGGAGTGATACCATGACGTGTGCAATTTACACATGTTTTGGTATCACTCCTCTTGCCCTTGCCCACTCTCCCTCTTAGTGATGGCACAATGTGCATGATTGCATATCATGCCATCATTCCTCACTCTGTACAATAGCATACAGAAGTGACTGCACAACACACGCAATCACACATGTTGTGCAGTCGCTCCTGCACACTACCCTATGTCCCTACCCAGCGACTGCACAACACGTGCACAACCACGTGCATGTTGTGCAGGCACACCTCCTCGCCCCTGTTGAAACCCCCCAATGGACAGGTATATCTGTGCAGGTACGGATACGGGTTGGGGCTGGCATACCTGTACAAAAACCTGTAGCCCCAACCCAGGTACGGGTTTTTGCTGGGTATGGGTATGGGTACACCTTTGTATACCTGGGGGTATACCCGTGCCATTCCCTAGCTCTGACATGGGCTCCCATGGCACATTCAGTGCAAATACACAGAATGAAGCTCTAGCTGAGGTAGACATGTACAGTTTGCCACCAGATGAGGGTAAATCATGGGCTGATATCAGCATTCAATGAAGAGACTCAAACCAGCATTCCCATTGAGCAAGTCTGGGGTGAGGTTCAGCAACACAACAAACAACTTACCTGGATCAAAACCAAAGTAGATATGATGCAAGCTAAGGTTCAGCAATTTGACACCAAGCTGGATAACATCCAGATGGAGCAACATATCTTCTCCCACAAACTGATTGCACTATTCAGCTTGTCAATACAAATATTAATTAATTTTAATAGAAGTTTAATTTCCAGGGACTTAAAAATTTTACCAATAGAAATATATCTTAGAATTACATAAATAGATAGTATATGTCATTTGCTTGATATTTAAGAATTTGACACACTTGTATTTTATACAATATTTACAGTTAATTTTGATTCATTCAAAGCTAATTTCTAATAAAGCCTTTGTTGTTTATATATATAAGTTTAAATAATTTTGATATAATTTCTACATTGTTTGATAGACTATATAGATTACTTTTGCCAACAGTTGTCAGGGAACTCAAGGCTATTTTTGGCTATTTTTGCACTATATTATAATACCTTGATGCAATGTTGTTTACATTGCACTAAGTAGAAGGGGTGGTAACAGTTGCTACCAGTGCAATATAGACGACAGTGTACAATATAGACTTCTCTATTTTTCCTAATGCTGTTGGATTATTTCTTTTTAACCTGAGTTTATGCATCAATTGTATGTATGGTGTTATTATTCTAAAATTTTAGAATAGTTGTATCTTATGCATACACTTGATTCAGGCAGTTGTTTCTATTTTTTGTGTGTTTCTGTATGACTTTGTAATATATTTGTTTACCAATATGAACTATCTATTATGCTGTAATTCAATAATAATGACAAATTGCAGTAAAATGGTCAAGTATACTGTATTTTGATATATAATGCAGAATCTGGTCTATAAATAGTCCATCATGTCTATTGTGAGTATATATAAACTATCTGATGTATAGATTTGTTGATGGATATGAAGCATAACTATTGAAATACAACAATATAACATGAATTGCATAGCATGTTGAAAATGAATGCATAGCAAAAGTTGATTTTGATATTGTTACTTATACTATGTCAGGTTTTTTAAATATAATATAATATAATGAATTTTACAAATAGAAAATATTTAAAATTCAGTTGTAAATAACTAGTGTATTTAAACATTGATATTTTATCAATATATGATATTCCATTGTGATTATTAATTAATATTTATTACAAATTACTTTGTTTATCCCAGCCTTCAGAAATGAACTCATGGTATATATGCTGACTGTTACGATTGACCTGGGTAGGGATGAGCGTAGACTCGATAACAAAAGTCTAGGGGAAAGAACTTAGAGTTATACACCTAAAGGAGGTTCCCTTAGTGTACATGTATACTAATCTGCTGGCTTGCGGAGACTAGAGAATGGTTGAGAGCTGAGCTTGAAGTGTTGAGTACTGACTCAAGAACAAGTCTGAGGACAAGAGTTCAAATGGAAGACGAAGGTCGAGATGACAGTTATATTCAGCGTCCACTCGGAAGTAGGATGGGGACTTAGAGAGGGAAGCGGAGGATATGGATTCCAAGTGAAGTACAACAAGTACGCTTGGGGCTTAGTACAGGGGGGGCAAAAAGTCTTAGGGAGAATTGAGTAAGACTAAGCTAGGGAATTGGAGAGGAGGGGGCAGGGGTTTATATAGACTAAGGTAACACTGCCACCAGGGCAGAGGGGAAACTGAGGGTCAAGGGCAAAGGCTAAGGACGAGGACGAGTATGGTAACGAGATGTAAGAGGAAGGAATCAGGATCAAGAGATCACGGAGATGAAAGACTAAAGGGGAAGGCTTACATGGGTGAAGGGGAATTAGAAGAGAACCATGCATAGCCTGTGGGCAAAGGGTACAAGGGGTCACACAGCTGGGGTGACATGGCCAAGGGATGACGCGGCCAGGGATGATGTGTCCATGAGGTGACATGGACAGGGATGACGCAGCTAAGGGATGACATGGCCATGGGGATGTTACAGATGGTCCAGGTGGGAACAGCCATAGCCTTTCTGAAGCCTAGTAATGGTGGTGATAAGGACAATAGTCGATTTTGCAAAAGCAAGAATATTGTCGAGCGTGTTTAGGGATGTTGAGATCTGGATATTGGACTTGGAGACGAGCTTGGATAAGGGCTTGTCGGATACGAGAGAGAACGAGGTCGAGTGAGTCCAGAGTAGCTAGAGACCCGTCTGTACAAAGATGGGAGGTCGACGAGGACAAAGAAGGACGACTTTATAAGTCGTCGGTCTTTGACGGATCGTTCCAACTAAGATCAAGGGGATTCTAGATGCGCGAGCAACTAGAGACAATGACTGAGACAGATATGTCTCGGAGAGTTCTAAAGTTCGAAGAGTGTCCACTCGAAAGTAGGATGAGGACTTAGAGAGGCAAGGGACTCGAGGACTCGAAGTATGAAATTCAAGATATGAAAGGAGGTCAAGATGGAGAGACCTTGACCGGGAAAGTACAAAGGTTTATATACAACGGCCAGAGAATGATTAGTAATCAAAAGAATGTCCTGGAACGTCACGGAACGATTACTAATACAATCCATTAGAAGGAGAAAGAACATTGAGGAATGTTCATGTAAGGTGTGGGTAAAGATTACTGAACGGGGCCAAAACAGCTGGGTGAGAGTTAAAAGAACAGAAGTAAAATGTAGGCATAGAATGACAAGACGATCAAATAAAACGTAACAGGGGACGTGAGGATAGATGATGGCTTTGGTCAAAGAGAGTTTTAATGATGGAATGATGAGTCGTTGGGGTGGTCAAGGAGCGTGTGTGAGCAGTAGAAGGGGAAAAGATGGGGGGGTACCAACGAATCGTAACAGTACCCCGGTACTTGTGTCAAAGCTATGCTGTAGACTTTCTAGGGGGTCGGGGGCGGGGAGGGCTGAGAGACCCAGGATGCTGGAGCAGGAGGGAATACCGAGGGGGTGGAGCGACAGGTGGGACGAGAGTTCAGAGGGTAGGTATAGGTGTGACGGTAGGGGTCCATTCCACAAGGACGATTCCCATGAGGGCATTGGAGCATGGTATGGCCAGGGGTGAGTCTTCCGCAGGAGGGGCAGCAGTAAAGGGGGCAAGACATGCAGGAGTGACCGGGATCCTCACAGAGGAAACAGGTGCATGGTGGGATGGGAGGGGTGGGGTCATAGGTGATGAGGATGTGATATCAGCTCTCGGGGTGGGGGGAATCAGGAAAGTCGAGGCAGAAATAAGGGGAGTTGTGGCATTGATGGAGGGTGATCCAGTGATGAGGGTGTGGGGTGGGGGTACCAAGGGATTTGTTGGTGGGGAAAGGGGATTTGAGAGGTTCAAGGAGGTAATTGGTAACGGGGAAGGTAAAGTGAGTAGAATAATAATCTAAGGAAGAGATGAAAGTGGGAGAGAGAGAGTTTGAGGAGAATGGTGGGAAGGACATGGTGGGTCAAGGTTTGCAATGGGGGTTCACAGGGGAGAATGCGACAGGGTGTCGCTTCTTATAGTTGTGGAGGAGGGAGGGGGAATGACTAAGGTCTTTTTCGGGAACCCATGAGTCATCTTTGGCGGAGTATCCTTTCCAACGGATTAGGAAGGAATGGGAGGACGGGGTACCGTGGTGTTTGAGGATCTTTTCAACTTCATATTCTTCTTCTCCATCAATGAGATCAGGAGGAGGGGTGGGGAAGTTATGACTATGAACATTGTTTTCTTTGTAGAGGGTAAGAAGAGAGGTGTGGAAGGTGTGATGGATCTTCCAGGTCTGGGGAATGTGTAATTGGTAGGTGATCGGGGAGAGGACTTTGACGATAGTGAAAGGTCCTTCTCATTTGGGGGCAAACTTCAGGTTGACGACGGATTGCTTTAGGTTTCTGGCCTTGAGCCAGACTTTGCCACCTTTTTTAAAAGGGGTAAAGTGTTGGTGAATCCTGGAAGACATGACCTGTCGAGCGAGTTCGTGGGAGGTGAGGGCGTCATCTCTGGCAGCAGATAGTTGTTTGAGACGGGATTCTATGGTGGGGATGTTGGAGGAGGTGGGGACGGAGGGGAGGGCATGGGGTTCAAATCCCATCATGAGGAAGAATGGGTATTAGGAGGTGACAGTGTGAGGGCAGTTATTGTGGGCGAATTCGGCATGGGTGATGGAATCAGCCCAGGTGGTGGGGGAGTTACCGCAGAAGATTTTGAGATAGGTTTCTACTTCATGGTTGACTTGTTCAGTTTCCCCATCAGTCTGAGGGTGGTAGGCAGGGGAGAGGGCAAGGTCGTAGTGGAGGAGTTTTCCGAGTTCTTTGGCGAAGGAGGAGGTGAACTGGGGTCCTTAGTCGGAAATGATTTTATCATAAAGTCCAAAGTGTTTGTAGACTTTGTGGAAAAAAAGGGTGGCGACCCCTTCGGCGGTGATAGTTTTCTTAGTTGGACAGAGAATTACCCCCTTCATAAGCCCGTGGTCGACCACGACCAACAAGGTATCAAAGCCGTTGGAAAGGGGGAGATCTGTGATGAGATCGCACGAGATCTGCTGGAAGGGGTGGAACGCGGTGGATCGGATGGGGGTGAGTGGGGGAATGGTGGGGTGAGTGTTTGCCTTGTTCTGCTGGCAAATAGCACAGCCTTCAATGTATCTCTTGACAAAGGAAGCAAGGCCGGGCCACCAGAATTCGGTGGCGACGAGTTGGCGGGTCTTAAGGTAGCCAGGGTGACCAGCAGATTCGTGGTTGTGGCAGCAGTGGAGGGTTTGTTTTCGGAGGCCAGGGGAGTCAGGGACATATACCCTTCCTTTGTAGGAGAGGGTACCATTGGTGACTTGCCAATTGGC
>JBBPRS010000602.1:0-10142 GCA_038093155.1 Boletus huronensis
CCTGCCACACCTAGTGTGATGTACATGTATTTAATCTCCTTCCCACAGCCTTATGGCTATGTATGCTTCTCTTCCATTCCTGATCCATGCCTTTCCCTAGTGTATTTAATTAGCTGCCACAGATCTAGATCTAAAGTAGATCAGATCTGCCACATGTATTTAATCTAGTATGAATATATAAACCCAAGAGCCTAGCACTGGTGTCCCCAGTCTAGTTCTCTTTGGATATTTCCCTCCTTTGAGTCCCACTTAGTTCCCCTCTTGAGGCTAGTTTCCCTTTTGAGATCTATAGTCTTTAGGTTGTTAGTTTGGTTTGCCTTAGGCCCAGTTAGCCTTTAGGAGCCATTTCAATGCATGCATTCTCCATATACATTTTGCAAGATATAGCATGCATAATTTGATGGGACAGGGAAGAGGCCATAGTAACTGACCCCATTACATACAATAATGTCCCATTGCTGGTACAATTCCTCTCTCTTTCTATTTGCAGGCCCCCCTCAGCTGCATGATATCAATATCACAATTTCATCTGCCACTCAAGATGAGGCTGGATCTGCAAGAACATATCTTTGGATACACCAATGTTCAGAACCAGCATTCCAAGAGTAAACATTCTAGTCGAAGACCCCATTAAACCAAAACAATCCAAACTTATAATAGTCTTTCCCTTGCCTGACATTGTTCCTTCTCTTTCCACTTGTCGCAGGACACATGCTTGTTCTGCATATGATGTTGAAGGGAACCATGTCATATTTTTCAAGGATTTGTGGCATGTCAGCTCCCTAGATGTTCAACTTTAAGGTAATATTTATGTAAAACTGAACACCTCACATGTTAAACATTTCCTGCTTTGTCTTGCATGCAGGAACATAGATAGCTGGGTTGAACAGAAGATACAGACACTGAAGTATTTGAAAATTTCTTGGTCCTGCTGTCAAGGGCTAGTCATAATGGCCCATATATATCATTGACTTATTCTTAATCTTATTGAAAAGAACTTGTTCACCTTTGCTTCCTCTAAGGAACTTGTGCAAGCCATATATGATGTATTAATTGCTAGGTTACTGTTTATATATGATAATCATTTATTGAATAACCTTTATTGTCTAGCTCATCAATGTAACAACAGCGACCAAAATATCGACTGTCTAACCTAATCCCAAGTGTAGGCACATGTGAGCAAGGGAATCAGGTCCACATAGTAGGATATCTTACACAGCCAATAATGTTGTCCCACAGGATGAGGGGAAAAGGAGAAGAGGAGTGGAACCCTTAGAAGTCAATTGCAAGCGAGGGCAGAAAGAAACAAGTGGATTAGACTGAGGAGTTCTCGGTTGTATGTGCTACTTTATATATGTGTAAGGAGTGTGCACAGACCATGCTGTGTCTGGGAGCATAAGGCTAAGTATGGTGGATAAAGGAAGCATTTGTGAGAGATGTTCCTTGATGGTGGAAATTGAAGATGATGATGGGAAAAAGAAGAAGAAGAAGCAGAAATTAAAGGCATGTGTATGGAGTATGGTCCAGTCATGTGATTAGTCATGTGACTTTCCCACAATCACATACAAAAGAAGGAAATAGTTTGTCAAAAAGAAATATTTATAGTAAGTGTAAAAAAGTGTAAAATTATTGCTATTTCATAACACTACCCCCTCTTTAGGACTCATATTCCAGACAAGTTCCCTTGGAGTTGCTTTCAGTAAAATTTTCATAGGAAGAGAATAAAGATGTAAAGTGTCCAGCAGTCATTCCTCTAAGCTTCCTAGGTGCAGATGAGTTGAGACAATGGAAATCTGCTATTGCTTCTGGTGCAGTGTTGATAATGTCTGGAGTTTCCCAAGTTCTGTCAGTTTCATCATAATCAACCCAATGCATGAGATATTGAAGCTGTTGTCCGTGAAGTGGAGAAGCTGCAATGTAATCTATCTCAGATTGTTCTTCACCATCTGCATCAATGCTGATAGCCTCGGGTTTAACCAATGGCTGTCCCAGTAAAGTTTGTCGATAAGATTTGACGTGTGAGATGTTTACTGTAGGATGGATATGAGTAGCCTTCAGTAATTTCAGTTTGACTGCATTTGGAAGGACCTCTAAGATTTTGTAAGGTCCTATTCATTTTTGGGTGAGCTTCTTAGCCGGATATGGAAGCTTCAACTTCTCTGTTGAAAGCCAGACCTGCTGTTCCTTTTGATAATTGGATGCATTAGATTGTCTTTTATCTGCTTACACCTTCATCCTCTCCTTAGAAATAACAAGAGCCTGCTCTACTTCTTTGTGGGCCTTGCCTGTTTCCTCCAAAAATGATCCTCCAAGCTCCTTGGCTTTCCCTTTGAATCCTATGCAAGATTGATAGTTATGTGTGACTGAGAAGGAAGTTGTGCCAGTAGCCAAAGTGAGAGAATTATTGTGTTGGAATTGGGCCATCTTGATCCAATCTATCCATAAGTCTTGGTTCTTCATCACGTACATGCAAAGATACTGCTCCATGTCTTGATTGATCTGCTCCGTTTGACCATTGGTTTGTGGATGATGTGTGGTAGAGATCTTTTGGTTGATGCCTAGGCCTTTGCAAAGCTCTTGTGTGAAGTCTAATATGAACTGGGGTCCTCTATCTGATACAATTGAAGAGGGTAGTCCATGAATGCACCAAACATTGTCTCTAAAAAGATGGCTAAATCCACAGAAGAAATAGTATCATAACATGGCACAAAAACCACTTCTTTTGAGCAGCAGTCTACAATGACCATGATGGCATTAAAGCAGTGTGAAGAGGGAAGTCCAGTAACAAAGTCTACTGAAATATCTTCCCAGGGATGCATGGGTGTGGGAAGAGGGAGAAGTTTTCCTGCCGGTGCTTTTTACTTACCCTTTGTGAGGGTGCACACTTGGCAGCTGTCTACATATAGTTTAATGTCTTTTGTGATACCAAGCCATGTGAAGTATCAGGAGAGAAGATGGGTTGTGTGAGCATGGCCAGCGTGACCAGCTGTGGGGGAGTTGTGAACTAAGGTAAGGAGTTCTGTATGTAATTGTTCTGGAATAAAGACTTTGTTTTTATTGTTTTTGAATATTTTTTCTGATTTGTCATATGTAAAGTCTGAAAAGGAGATTTGTTCATCTTTTTTGTTTCTTTTTGTATTTTATCGTAAAATGAAGAGGAAATGGAAACATTGTTTACAAAGACTTCTGGTGGGAGAATGGTGATGTTAGCATTATGATCAGGTACCACATCAGCATGACCATTACTAGTACCAGGTTTATAGACCATGGTATAGTTGAATTCTTGAAGAAACGCATGCCAGCATGCTTGTCTCCCAGAAAGGCTTTGGGGCTTTTTCCAGTATTCGAGATTTTTCTGATCTGTCCAAATCTTGAAATGTTCTCTACCAATTAAGTAATGTTGGTATTCTTCTAATGCCCTAATAACTGCTAGAAGTTCTTTGTCATAAATGTTATAATTCCGCTCAGTGGAGTCAAAAGAGTGAGAAGAGACGGCACAGGGATGCCAATATCCATCATTGCATTTTACTGAGAGAACTGCTTCAGTGGCAATATCCAATGCATCTGTTTCCAAATGCATTTCTTGATCATGATTAGAATATGTCAAAAGCGGAGTTTCTCTGAATTTATTTTTGAGCATGTCAAATACCTCTTGTTGTTTTGTACTCCAAATGAATGGAACATCTTTCTTGGTAAGATCATTCAAGGGGCATGCAATGTGGGCAAAGCCTTCTATGAATCTCCTATAATAATTACATAGTCCAAGAAAACCTTGTAGCTGTTTTAGCTTTGTGGGTACAGGCCAGTGTAGGACCCCAGAAGCTTTTGATCCTTGCATTTCAACCCCCTCTTTAGGGATGACCATACCTAAAAAGTCAATCTTTTCTTGAAAGAAGAAACACTTTTTGGATTTAGCATATAGGTTGTTCTCTTGCAGTCTGCGGAGAACTTCTTTTACAATTTCCTCATGTTCTTCTTTGGTTTTACCTTTTGTAAATATCATACAGTCATCAATGTAGATGACAAGAATGGTGTATTGATCATTGAAGATGTTGTTCATCATGTGTTGAAAGGTGGGAGGGGAGTTAGTCATGCCAAAATGCATAACCATTAGTTCATAAGTGCCAATAGGAGTGATGAAGGCTCCTTTCCATTTGTCACCCTCTTTGATCCAAACATTGTTGTAACCCCATCGAAGATCTAGGATTGTAAACATGTTGGTGCCTTTTAACCTGTCTATCAAAGATGAAATTAGTGGTAAGGGGTATGCATTCTTGATGGTACCCTTATTTAGATATTGATAGTCCATAATGAGACATTTTTTCCCATCCTTTTTGGGAGTGAAGAATATTGGTGCCGTTTGAGGAAATTTGGAAGGGCAGATGTATCCTTTTCTGAGTTCCTTATCTATGAATGTGCGGACTTCATCCATTTCTGAATTTAATTAAAGGAATTACTCTATCCTCCTCCAATTCAAAGTCAGATTTGAGATCTATGGCATGGTCCAATGGCTTTCACTCAGGTAGCTGTTCTGATTTCTAAAAACATGTCAAAGAAGTCATGATAAACCTCCAGCACCTTATCTGCCAATCCTTTCTCTATGACATGGTGTGAAGCAAAAGAGTATTGGTCCCTGAAAGATAAGTCTGTAGAGGCAGGATCAGTTTCCATGATTTCACAAAATTGGGTACAATATGGGAAAGAAAGTTTTTTGGTAACCCAATCAATAAATGGTGATAAAGCCAGTCATATCCGATGATCATATGGTGAGTTCCAATTTGTGAAATATAAGCATTGAGAACCTCGTGATGACCTGCTATTGAAATAATTAAAGTGACAGTGTGTGTTATTTTTCCAATAGATCCATCAAATCCATTTGCATTTTTTACTATAATAGGAGTAGGAATTTCACAGGTAGGAATACTGTGAGCAATAACATAGTCTCTGTCAATAAATGTGTAAGAGGCCCCTGAATCAAGAAGAGCCTTAAACAATTGAGATTGCCAATTGTCATCTTTTTGATGCATGATATGTGTTTCAAGTGACAATTCACCACCAAATGACAATGTAGAAGACCTGGAAAAGGAAGTGAGGGGTTTATAGGATAAAAAAATATTGTGTTGCCTTGTGAGGGAATTAAGTGTGCTATTGTTTATTTCTGGTGCCACACCTTGATGGAACGCCCTCTTGAAAGCATCAAGAAGAGTAGATAATACATGAGAAAAGGAAGCAACAGGAAAATTGAGATCAGTGCAGTCCACTAAACTATTCTCATCCATGAGAGTATCTGTAGTACTACCAGCATCTATAGTTATTGTATGATTGCCAAGAGAAGCAGACAAAGTATGAAATGATTCTTGTTCACAGGGACCTTTATCACCTATAAACTGTGTCCTTTTAAAGCCTTGACAGCATGGTGGCGTGCCTCAGCCTCAAACTTATTATGATAAAACACTTCAGCTTCTGCCGAGATGTAGAAAGAGGTTCCCACACTCTGCTGAGTGATCTAAGGTGTGGCAGGAGGAATAGGTAGGGGCCAATCAGCATAGTGTTGAGCGGTTTGAACTGGCTCTTTATGCTGATGGGGCTCATAATACCCTGTGAACAGATTGAAGAAATATTATTTTGTGATTGGGGCGGGAATGAGTGAGTGTTACGATTACTGCTGAGCACATGATCTAACCCGTTTCTTTTTCTTCCTTGCCTCGCCCTCAACCCTCCCACGACCCTCCCGCGACCCTCCCGTCCTTGACCTTACCTTCTAATCCTCAATCAACTAGTCGGTACCCCTCTCTCTCAAACCCTCCTCGAACTGCATACTCTCCCTGTCGCGCCCTCATCGCTTAACCACCTCACCATCTAGTCGCATCACCCCTTTCCTCGCATCGTCCCTCCTCTGCCACGTCTCCTCACTGCGCCTCCTCCTCGAGGCTAGTCCTCGGATCTCTCCAACCCTTCTTGACCACGTGAGTTCCCTCATCTGGAACTACCCTTAGACCTATGATTCTCTTCCTTGCGTATTCCTCATTCGGACTCCCCTTTGCCCTATGCTTCTTGACCATGTGTATTCCCTTATTCAGGTAACCCTTTGCCCTTTGCTTCTTCACCTCATGTATCCTTATTGGGATTACCCTTGACCCTGAACTTCTTAACCTCATGTATTCCTTATCCAGATTACCCTTTGCCCTTCGCTTCTCATCCACGTGTATTCCTTATTTGGACTACCCTCGACCCTACATACCTTGGTCCGTGTGCAGCCATGACACCTATATAGGTCTCCACTTTCACTCCTAGATCCTCATCTTGATCTACCTTCACCCCCACCTATGTTCTCTATAGTCGTACCCCCAAGGACTTCCTCTCTGTCTTAGCTAGTTCTTCATTGAATCTATGCTCCTTCGTCACCTCGCTCACCTGAAGTCTTGGCCGCCCAATCATGGACTCACCATGTCTTAGTCCTAACTCACTCGTCGCACCCACTTGGTGCTCCCTTTACTCGAGTCATGAGCCAGCGGACGACCTCAAAGGTCTATGCTCGGCCCTATCTGGGTTAAGCATAACAGCGAGCAGCACATTTGTTCAAATTAGTGGGACAATCAGGCCATCCCCAACCGGTGTCTTCTCTCAAGGTCAAAGCAGCTAGAACTGACAAATATGTTCTCCAAACGTGCACTTTTCCTTCCATGGATGGCACACTATAAGCTAGGGGTGTCAAACCTCCTAGATGAATCAAGCAGGTAAAGTTAGTATGATTGAGTCAGTGAGTTACTTAGTGTAACCAGTATGTGGGTTGTTTGCCAATCCTCAATAGAATTGAAGGTATTGGAATTTGATACTATATCTCAATCTGGTTGTCTGGTAGTAAGTAGTGGTGGTAATGAAATGTATACCAAAAGTGTACTAGATAGCTTGTGCAATTGCTACTAGATTTATTGCTCTGTTGTGGTTGGATTGGTTGGTTAAATCTAAAATATCAGTAGCTTTGTGGAGTAGTAATCCAACAATATGCTAATGTGTCAAGATGGTGAGATGTTGAAACTACTCAATTGTGTAGGTTCAATAGCTTTGTGGAGTAGTAATCTAATAATATGCTAAGATGTCAAGATGTTGAAATGTGTATATTGCTTCCAAGTCAATTGGAAATAAGTTAGGCTTCACTTAGTTCACTCAGATGGTAGCAATGATACAATCCATTATTGTGCAACTAAGGAGATTTTGTTATCCAGGCTATGGATAATTTACTACCACTTATCCCTTGAGGTGGGTAGTTTAGGAGAATGTTCTAGTAATGGTAGAATTTGTTGTTGGGAATCTATTCCCTTTGTTGCCCTATGTAGGGTTTTCTCCCAAAAGGTGTTCTATTTCAGTTGTCCTTTGTGAATACAAGTCTTTACTCCTAACAAGAATACTGGCAGTCCTGGAACTTATGGAGATGAGATAATCTCTCTGTGGAGACTTCTCTGATATGGGAACTTGAGGGTCAACTGCCCTTCTAGTCTATTCAATCAAGAAATAGAATATTGGTTATCTTTTTTTGGCCTGGAAACAGTCTCCTATTAATACATAAGTACAGGGGCTGTGCTAGCCAATCAGCAGGCACTGGCTGCTTACCAAGCGGATTACCAAGCTGCTTATCAATGCCAAGACTATGCTGACTCATGCTGACTCATCATAATTCATTTCCCAGCAACTGGGTCATGTTCAGTTAATTTTAGTCTTTGGCTTGGTGCTGAGTCAGTATGAGTCATCATGAGTCATGCTATGCTAGGCTGTGCAGGGCATGGTCACATGGCTCACTTTTTCAGTAGAGCTTAGCTAGGTATATAGATATTGAGATAGATATTTACTAAGTAGTTTGCTCTAGTACCAGGAACACTTTCCTAAGTGTAATCCTAATATCTTTTGAACTACTTGAAGGAATATTATGAAAATTGGTGGAAATATGGGTCATACTGTGGGTCAATAGGCCCTAAGATTTCTAAGGATTTTGTCTATAAGAAGTGGTCAAATTTAATGTTCTCAGGTGGTAGCTTCTAACTTTGCATCTAACAATTTTAGTGCAAGTCAACGTCACAGGCAATCATGTGAACCTAGGGACTAAATTTATTGTCTATTCCTAGATGCAAGAGTTGATATCACCCAAGAACCACCCCTAGTGCACTATGGGAAACAGCAACTTTATCCATATTTCTTAACGCCAAATAAGCATATAACTAGAGTGGGCCAGGTTCTATTCCCAAGAGCATCTACAGCTCCAAGCAAGGATAGATATCCAAAAACAGAAGCAAGTCTAATCCATATGTAATAATAGCAATCAAAATATCAACTGTCTAACCTAACTCCAAGCATAGGTATACGCTAGCAAGGGAATCAGGTCCATATAGTAGGATATCTCACACAGCCAAGTAAGTTGTCCCGTAGGATAAGAGGAAAAAGAGAAGAGGAGTGGAACCCTTAGAAGTCAATTGCAAGCAAGGGCAGAAAGAAACAAGTGGATTAGACTGAGAAGTTCTCAGTTGTATGTGCTACTTTATATATGTGTAAGGAGTGCACATGGACCATGCTGTGTCTGGGAGCATAAGGCTAAGTATGGTAGGTAAAGGAAGCATCTGTGGGAGATGTTCCTTGATGATGAGAAATTGAAGATAATGATGGGAAAAAGAAGAAGAAGCAGAAATTAAAGGCATGTGTATGGAGTATGGTCCAGTCACGTGATTAGTCATGTGACTTTCCCACAATCATGTGCAAAAGAAGGAAATAGTTTGTCAAAAAGAAATATTTATGGTAAGTGTAAAAAAGTGTAAAATTATTGCTATTTTATAATAATCAACAAGCTTATGTCATTGAAATTTTGCACTGGAATATTAGTGGTGGAAATATTATCATCGTCAATGGACAAGGCTATTTAATTGACTGGAATGTGGCAAAATCTATGTCTATTAAATGGCTATGCCAAGTAATGCACACCATATTAAATCAGGTTTAAATATATATAATGGTTTATTTCATGTAACTATTACATCACAATTAATAGATATTTTGATATATATTATAGGTGCTTTAATGACAATTAAAGGCTGAATTCTTAATTATTATTTTCTGATAAGGTTTATGATCATTTTAAATTTTATTCTTGTATAATATAATTTTTGCTAATTTTACAAAGAAATTATCTATTTGTTTTTTAATTGACTATGATTGAAGTTTGTTAATTTATTCATAAAATAATGATTTTTTGGATTAATAATTAATTTTGATGAATCAATTGAATCAATTTAATTTAACATGAAAATAAATTTAATCCTATTAATTTATTATATTTCATTTAAAATTTTCTGAAATTATTATAGTATAAAGATAATAAGATAGTTAAGTTTTTAATAATAAATGAAGGGTAGATTTTTATACTCCAATGTTAAATTAAAAAGATAAATATAAGATAAATATAATAAAATTATTAAAACATAATATAATAACTCATATTATTTTAATACTATTTTGAATAATATTCAATGAAGAAACTAGCAACCAATTTAGATTCAGCTTCTTGTAAAATGATAATATTTGTTATAATCATTGTTACATTTACTAATAAATTTAAAGATATTTATTTATCATATTGTCATTAATTTTGCTTAAATTCTTTAAATTTATATTGAAAAAAATTAATTTAATAAATAGTTATTCTAATTATTCTAAAACTTTAAAGATAATTTAAAAGAAGTTTATATAATAATTTATTTTGAAGCAGAGGTGACAATATTGTAGGTATTAATAAAGAAATTAAAATAATTAATTCTCTTCTAATAATATCAAGTACAATTATATTATTCATAACACTCCAACAGAGGTTTCTGCTTGTGCAACATGGCCCATCTGAAATGGCTCCTAAAGGCTAACTGGGCCTAAGGCAAACCAAACCAACAACCTAAAGACTATAAATCTCAAGAGGGAAACTAGCCTCAAGAGGGGAACTGAGTGGGACTCAAAGGAGGGAAATATCCAAAGAGAACTAGACTGGGGACACCAGTGCTAGGCTCTTGGGTTTATATATTCATACTAGATTAAATACATGTGGCAGATCTGATCTACTTTAGATCTGGATCTGTGGCAGCTAATTAAATACACTAGGGAAAGGCATG
>JBBPRS010000603.1:0-10073 GCA_038093155.1 Boletus huronensis
TGCAATAGCAGCACCAATTGTCGACCCACCACAAATGAGAATCTGGATCGGATCTGTGTACGGCGCGTGTTGCGGGAGAAGCACCGACGTTCCTTCCATCGGATACGTGCGGCCCGCGAGGAAGTTGTTCACTGCACCGGGCATGTTGGGTAATACCGTGATCGTATTGAACGTCACAGGATCGAGTATGCGCGCTTCATTGTAATAACCTAAACATGCATGCCGTTTAGGCGACCGCGCCGATTCTATGTAAATCACATGTGCTCACCGATGAAGAACCGTCCGCTTGGAAGCACCAGCAAGAATGGGTACAAGTTGTTCGGATCCGTGCGTTGCATGTAGTCGAGCGTGATCGTCGTGTCACCCCCCGGTGGCTTCGGAAGAATCTCCAGACTAGGTTGCGGTGGGCCGTTACTGCCACTCTCTCCACCCACGACGAGGATACTTCCATTCGGCATCATCATCGCCGTCGGGTACCATCTCCCACGCTGTAAAGTCATGTAAATCCTCCACAGGGTCGAGGTTGGATTGCAAAACAGACCTGAAGCGACAACTCATTCACGTTCTCCTGCCAATCATGCGTCCCGTTCACACCAGGACTTCCATCCGGGTAGTACAACCTGACACCATACGTCGACGTGAGGGACCATCCACCGATATTGATCTGGCGGGCCCCTTTATCCGGGAGGACGATACTCCCCGAACAAAACACGTCCGTCTTGAGGTGCATCTCGCGCCACGCCAACAAGTAGTTGTTCGTCAAGCTGATATCCAACTCGTACGCCCCCGTCGAGTTGGGGAACTCGGACGTGCCAGACTTTTCTAGAAAAGTCACCTTGTTGTTGATCCCTACGGTGGCGATCAACGGCACGACGAGGCCACCGATGAGGAACTGAGGCCGCATCAGTCTCGTAAGCTCACATGTTAATTGTGGAAACTTGCCTGGTAATACCCGGTATTCGCAGGCGTGTTCCAGACATAAAGCGGGGTCCCGGTCCAATAGTAAGTGGTTAACCTGTTCGTACCTCCACAAATATGAGTGGGGTCCCCGGAACAAGGCATATTGCAATCTGAATCTGCGACATAGGTCCCGCCACCGGCAGTGATGTCGGTGGTGTCACCACAGACTACCCTCAAGTCAGCCACATCCAAAAGTGAGGAAAAAGACTCACAGCACTGTTCTGTGTACTCCAATCCAGCAACAGGATATCCATATGTAGCACATTGGTTCAAGCATGCGGCAACCGTGTTGTTCGTCTTCCAGTCATTCTCGTACGGGAATATTCTCACTCCGCTTGCCGGCTCACTGATCAGGTTTATTTAAATAATTATTCAGGATATGACCATTTTGATAAGGTGTGAGCACCTACGCGAGGCATCCGTGGTATTGCCATGATCCGGGAAGACCTGTCTTTTGAATCGTAGGAACAGGGATCACGGTGACGCTGCCGGTCGAAGTGTATACCGAGAGGCGGTTAGGGCCACCACATGCCTCCCTAACTCGTCGTTAGCCAATGGACACCGACCGTCATCGGTTCATGCTTACGCTGCATTTCCCCCACAAGCCATATTACAGTCGCCTGCGGCTGCCTGAACAGCGCCGTTCACCAATTGATTGCCACAGACTGGGAAATGAAAAAGCCACCGCATCAGCCGCTCAGATCGTGAAAGGAAAGACATCCGACGTCTGACGTCACTCACAGCATTGGACGCTATACTCGATCCCGGCAAGCGTGTAACCGCTGGCGCTGCAGTGAGAGATGCAAGTCTCGACCGTGATGGTATTGCTGTCGTATTCGTTTCCAAGTATCCGTCCGTTGGCGTTGTCCACGTAGCATGCGCCATACGTCCATGTTCCCGGGAGTCCCGTTGTCACAGGCGACGGTCCACCGCCACCCGTGGTGCCACCCCCCCCTGCTGTCGTATAGTTGTACAAATCGAGACGATTTGGACCTCCGCAGTATTCCGAAGAATTTCCGGCGCACGTCATGGCGCAATCCGTCAGGGCTGTTTTCGCAGATCCGCCATTGAGACTCGAACCACAAACTGATGTGCTACGGGGTCAATGTGGGCTAGACAGAACAGTGACAACACTGACAGCATTGAGTGGAATATTCCACGCCCGCCAATGTGTAGCCAGCATTATGACACGCCGTAGTGCAGCTTTCCACCGTAACACTGCTGACGGCAGCGCCATACGACAGTGCGCGATTGGTAACGGAATCGCTGGATATGATTGTCAGCATCAGCACCTAGCGACGAAATCACAACTTGCCTGTAACATCCGAGCAAAGCCCAGTTGCCGACGCTTTGTACAGTGATCGGACCTCCGGGTGGCTTTGCACCACTCCAATAAACGTTGAGTCGATTACCTGCACCACAAAATTCTGCAGTGTTGCCACTGCAATGCATGTTGCAGTCTGACGAGGTCGCGTTCGTTGCACCAGCTGTGAACGAGTTACCGCAGTCTGCCAGGTGGGGTAAGTAATGCATTCATTGAAGAGATCGATGAGCTCACAGCATTCATCCGCGTATTCAACCCCAGCATAGATGTATGAGTTGCCCCCGGTCGAGCAAAAGCTGATGCACGACTCGACGGTCATGGCAGTCGGGCTGGTGTACGAAGCAGCTGAGAGCGTACGGCTACCCACGCTGTCACTATCGAAAGGCATGGTGAGCGACGATCAACGGCAGCACCGGGTCACTTACGTCACACATCCGTATGCCGTCCAGCCAGCCGGGAGGGCACGGCGATGGACATCGTGAGGTGCGGGGGGCGGGAATGCATAAATCTAAGAGTCATCATGATCAGTGTGGAAGTATGGGCCTGAACGACAGGGAAGAGCCCACTTGAGATATCAAGGCCAATATGAGTACGAAAAGACGAAAGGTAACCATGTTGATCCGTCTTGCAGTTCCCCTCATGCTGACGGTGTGCTTTATAGGCTAGCCGAGCGCTAGCATCAACCCTGCCACCACATTTACCATGGGTTCTCGAAAAATTGCAACAATCACTTTCTCGAGAAACCCAGGGTAATATAATCCACCAACGAGAGCAGCTGGCGAAGTACATGAGTAGAAAGAATTAAGAATTTGATGAAATTATCTCGCCAAGCTTGGGGTGGCAATGGTCACCTGTCACATATCTAGTCTGAGCGGGTCAGAGGACGAAGGTGCAGTAAGGAACGCGTATCGCCGTGAGTTGCGGGCGCGACCCATAGGGAACGAAACATCATGGACATCAACCCCTCGACAGTGCAGTTAGGTACAAGTCAGAGAGCCTCCCCTGCTTGCAGCGATATCGGTTGATTACATGCCTTGGTATTGCGATGATAGACTGTGGTCTAGTAGCCATACCGAACATGTTGGTATTGGACTGGCTGAATGAAATGTCAGGCCCACGCGAGATCGCATGCCTGCTTCGAGGGGTGGTGCCATGAATTGCTGTGTGGACTATATTTGGTTTTCCCCTGGCGGAGAAATACGGACGCCACTATCACAATTAGGATGTCGAAGAGCGTTTGTCAATGGCACAATGGATTTTTAGAGGAAAACAGACAAACCAGGAAATATGTATAGAATTTCCATGCCCCTGATAGAATGTGAAAGTAGCGAAAAGGATCGCCCAGCAAAGTACCGTTGGCGGCCTGCGAATCGTGATGCCAAGGGCTCCAAAATGCGACAGAAGAGACGGAATAGTAGATTCTGTCAGGGGGGGAATGTTGAATCGAGAAAGACAAGATATACGCGGGCTGATCAGACCCCTCTTCGCAGGCTCAATGAAGCCTTTATCGGACAGTGGGTATCGATGGTACACTGCTTTGTGAACGTTGGCCTGGAAGGGGGGGAAGGAGATAGTCAGATGCTGACAGCGAGGCTACCTATGTGCAGCTTGAGTGGATCGAGCGAGAAATCAAATCACCGGGGTCCTCGATTGCCATCTTGATTTCAGCGGCATACAATGTCTAGAAACTAGTCAGCTACCATGCAATCATTTATACGAGTTGGTGTCTGAAAAGAAAAGAATCGATGTGAAATCACTGATTTCCATGTAAAACAACCATGCAAGTGATTCGTGCTGTAGCGCTGTGCGTCGTGCTGCGTTCGCTTCCGAATCCCAATCCAGTCGATGGTGGTTACAAAGTTGGGTCACGTAAACAAAATGGGGGGAATCCCGGGGTATGATATAGTCACACGCTACAACACCGCTCGGCTCGGAAGCAAATTCTCGGATCCCCTGGCGTTGCGTAAGTGCGCTTTTCTTCGGACCGCCTCCGCCTTGGCGCATATTAAGTAGGACTAGACTCGTCGGCTGCTACCTCAGTAACATCGCCTGTCCAAAAAAGAATTATCGTCGCCAACTTCGAGCTTCTACTTGGCCACGCTGCCACACAAATATCCGACATCTTCGTGTCGAAATAACTACGAATTACGATAAGGATAAGTACGACGATGACGAACAACCACAAGGCCGGCCCGGATCTGCAAAACAAAAAGCCGATCCAAAAATGTCCTAACCCTGATCCCTGACTTTCTTAAAAGATTTTGTTGTTTCTTTCCCAGCTGGACGATTTATTACAGTCTGGCGGATGCAGGGGAAAAAAAAACCGATCGATCATCGGGGGCTCCCCCTCGCAAACGTCAACGTTCATTCGTTCGAACGGTGTCGGACTGGGCTGTGGAATGATCACGGAAACATCGCCGCACGCAAAACGAGCTGATCTGCTGCCGGCTCACTTGATATTGGAGATACGAAATATAAGTATGTAGTCACTAGCCCGATCTGCAAAACAGATTGAGTACGTTATCGCTTCACGACCGTTGAACACTTCATTCGTCATGTTACCCGAGCCACCTTCCTAATCCAAAAGCAAAATTTGCTCTTTTTGACATTCGGGTTGGCTGATAAGCAAACAATGCCGGAACTTACGAACTCACAATCAAAATCAAAATCAAAATCAAAATTCTTCTTGGGACAACTGCAGCGTCCGGCGCTATTACTTACTAAACACATCAATTAAATCGACGACGAACAAACAGCCAACTTCCTGACCGCATTCGAGATCGTTTCGAAGCTTTTTTCTTTGTCAAGAAAAAAATCCGAGATGAGCAAGTAACAAACAAGTTCGTGTGGTATCGGGAATGATTCGTCCCTTGGCGTCGTACCGTCACGCCGCGTTTAAACGCCAGGCAATGTGGAGTCAAGAATCAGGATAATGCGGCCAATTCCCGAGTTGCGCCGAATCACCACCAATCCCGAGGCCTGACCCAGAACAAGTGCGACAGCGTTGATCCATCCAGCACAAACAACTGATGGGCCAACCCGCAGACACGCATTGGGCGGCGCCGTGATCGTGCACGTCGTCCCAGAGCGAAACAGGATACGCCCACCACTCATTCGACGAAGTTGGGTCAATCGCCCGTATCTCACACCAGCGGCACAAGTGGGACCCACCTGCGACGAGAGAGATACGCATCGTGCTAGTCATTCCTTGGAAAAACGTCGCAGTGATCGTGTACTTATTGTCCGTCGAGCGCCCAATCTGTCTGCGTAATCGTAAACGTCGATTACTTGAATCCCTGGTTCAGATACAGAGGGATGTACACTTCAATCCGGAATTCTTCTGGATATATGGCCGACCCGTTAAGATAATACGTCTCTGGATCCGAGCCTGAGACCAACACGCGGCCGTCAGGGAGGAACGTCGCCTCAGAGTGATACAGCCGTCCAACGATCATGTTGCCAAGGATCGAAACATGTTGACTGACATGCTCATACGGGAGCGCATTGTATTGGGGTCGCTCGCGGCTCGCCAGTCCGAATCTGGGCGAACGGTGCAGGATTATGTACGTCCTGTAACCAAAACAGTGTTAGCCTCACGCACGACCCGCGTCTTGGCTGTCCGCATCAACGCTGACTTACCCGTGCAGAAGGGTGACGAAACATGGCATTTACTACTATCTTCGACTCGGATGCGGCTATACACATCGCCCATCCATATCAGGCAAGCGCGTTCGTAGCATACCGCGCGTACAACGCACCATTCTCTCTAATGTCCACGTCGGATTCGTGGCCTCGGGTGCGATGGAGATGCAATTGTACATTTCGTTGTAGTAATCTGGAAAGCACCCTTTCGGGTGACTGCACTGATCCTATGTAGATCGTGTGTTCTCACCGATGAAGAAGCGTCCGCTCGGAAGCACCACAGGAATGGGTACAAGTTGTTCGGATCTGTGCGTTGCAAGTAGTCGAGCGTGATTGCCGTGTCATCCCCCGGTGGCTTTGGAACAATATCCAGACTAGGTTGTGGTGAACCATTGCGGCTAGTCTCCCCACCCACGACGAGGATACTTCCATTCGGCATCATCATCGCCGTCGGGTACCATCGCCCACACTGTAAACTCATGTAAACACAACAAGGTCGAGGGTGGAATGTGAAACAGACCTGAAGTGTTTCATTCACGTTCTCCTGCCAATCATGGGTCCCGTTCACATCAGGACTTCCGTCCGGGTAGTACAACCTGACACTAAACGTCGACGTGGACGACCATCCACCGACATTGATCTGGCGGGGCCCTTTATCTGGGAGGACGATACTCCCCGAACAAAACACGTCCGCCTCGACGTGCATCTCGCGCCGCGCCAACAAGTAGTTCGTCAAGCTGGTATCCAACTCGGACGTGCCAAACCTTTCTAGAAAAGGAAAAGTCTCCTTGTTGTTGATCCCTACAGTGGCAATTAACGGCACGACCAGTCCGCTGATGAGGAACTGATGGCCATCAGTCTCAGAGCTTACCGAGGGTACAAGTTATTTTTGGAAACTTGCCTCGTAATACCGGTATTCGCGGGCGTGTTCCAGACATAAAGCGGGAGTAATAAGTGGTCATCCTGCTCGTGTCTCCACAAAAATGATAGGGGTCCCCGGAACAAGCCATATTGCAATCTGAATCGGCGACATAGGTTCCACCGTTGGCAGTTACGTCGGTGGTGTCACCACAGACTATCCTCCAATTAACCAGATGGATATCCATATGCAGCGCAGTGGTTCAAGCATGCGTCAACCGTGTTGTTTATCGTCCAGTCATTCTCGTACGGGAACACTCTCAGTCCGTTCGTCGGCTCACTGTTTGATGAGGTTTATTCAAAAGATTATTCAGTAGCCACCCACGCGAGGCATCCTTAGTATTGCTATGATCCGAGAAGACCTGTCTTTTGGATCGTAGGAACGGAGCGCCCAGTGACGCTGCCCGTCGAGGTATACAGAGTCGGAGATGACTGTGCACCATTCCAATGAATGTTGGGTCGATTACCTGCGCCATAATATCCGCAGAATTACCATTGCAATGCATGTTACACTCTGATTCATCCGCGTATTCAACCACAGCATAGATGTATGAGTTGCCCCCGATGGAGCAAAAGCTGATGCACGACTCGACGGTCATGGCAGTCGGGCTGGTGTACGAAGCAGCTAGGAGTGTACGGCTCCCACGCTGTCACTATCGAAAGACATGGTGAGCGACCATTAACGGCAGCACCGGGCATCATGACGTACAGGGGGCGGGAATGCATAAGTCTAAGGGTCATCATGATCAGTATGGAGGTGTGGGTCTGGACGACAGAGAAGAGCCCACTTGAGATATCAAGGCCGAAATGAGTGCGAAAAGACGAAAGACAACCATGTTGAACGGCTGTCTTGCAGTTCCCCTCATGCTGACGGGATGCTTTATAGGCCACACGAGCGCTAGCTTGAACCCTGCCACCATATTTACCATGGGTTCTCGAAAAATCACAATGACCACTTTCTCGAGAAACATCAGGGAATCTGCCAATGAGAGCAGCTGACGAAGTACCTGACTGTAAAGAAGTTGGTAAAACTATTTCACCTAGCTTGGGGTACAATGGTCACTTGTCGCATAATCATTGTCAGAGCAGATCAAAGGACGGGGGTACTGTAGTAAGGAGCCCGTATCTGCGTGAGCTGCGCGCGCGGCACATAGAAGATGAGAGATCACTGACATCAACGTCTTGACAAGGCAACTATGACCTGTTGGGCACAAGTCAGATGCTTGTAGCGATATCGGTTGCTCTGGTACCGCGAGACTAGGCTGTAGTCCAGTAGCCATACCAAACATATTGGGATTGAAGTGGCTGAATGAAATGTCAGGTTTACGCGAGATCGCATGCCTGCTTTGAGGGCGGTGTGTGCACTATATTTGGTTTGACCCTGAATTAGGATCTCGAAGCGCTGCACAATGAATTTTAGAGGAAAAAAAATGCAGGAAAGATGAATAAAATTTCCATGCAGAATGTAAAAGTAGCGAAAAGGGTTGTCCGGCAAAGTTCCGTGCGGAACGTGAATTGTGATGCGGTACAAAAGATGGAATAGTAGATTTTGTCAGGGGCAGGGGGGGCAGCATCTGGGTCCGACTCGGGACCAGATTCTCTCAGTGGTGGCAGGGGTCCTCGCATGTAGTGTCGTAGCGGGCTCACTACCACCCTGGCTTGCCACACGGGTCAGACCACCTCCCAGCCTGGTCCAACGGGCTGATCAGACCTCGTCGCAGCCTTAACGCAGCCTTTATCGGAGATATCGATGGTACACTGCTTTGTAAACGTTGGCCTCGAAGGGGGAGAAGTCACATGCTGACGACACCGCTCGGCCGACCCATGTACAGCTTGAGTGGACCGAGCAAGAAATCAAATCACCAGGGTCCTCGGATTGCCACCTCGATTCGACCGTGTAGAGCTTCTAGGAACCAGTCAGCTGCCATTGATTGATACGAGCTCGTGTCCAAAAAAGAAAAGAGAAGAAGAAATTTAGGAAGAATCAAGGTAAAGTCACTGATTTCCATCTAGAACAACCACCACACAAATGATTAGTGCTGTAGCCCTGTTGCGTCGTGTTGCGCTCGGACTCCAGAATCCAGTCGATGGTGACGCTCCTTCCCGGCGATCGTTTCAAGTTCAAGGATGGGCCCCATCCTAGTACAATTGGTAGTAATATACCGGGCTGCATATTTTTTGAGAGGAAAATAAATTTCTTTCATTGCTGTACTCAACTATCTGCGTTTCTATGTGGCAGGGGCTGGATAAGAGTATACCACGAGAGATAATCGATATCACACTATATCGCTATGAGGGGGCTGTGGACCGGATGTCATGATTTCGCGTTTTTTGTAATTTTTATGGATGCACCTTGGGGACGAAGAGCAACGTAACGAACCAAGCAAATTGTCAAATTGCGGTTCACTCAGAATAAGGCGTGGTCTACAGTCGGCGCGAGTCCTCACTTGTTTGGGAAATGCCCTCAACATTTTTGCAAACTGCAATACATAAATAAAACGACGAAGAATAAACATTCAACTTCCTAGGGACCGCATTCAAGCTCTTTTTTTTTGTCAACATAAAGAAAATAAATAAAAAGTGGAAAAAAACGTCCAAGATAAGCAAGTAACAAACAAGTCCCACGGTGTGGTATTGGGAATAATTCGTCCCGTACCGTCGCACCGCGTTTAAACGCCAGGCAACGTGAAGTCGGGATAATTCGGCCAATTCCCAAGCTTTGCTGGATCGCCACCAATCCGGACCCAAGCCGAGTGCGACGGGGTCGGTCCATCCAGGACAAACAACTGATGCCAACCTGGCGGACACACGTACGCGTTCGGCGGCGCCGTGATCGTACATGTCGTCCCAGAACAAGAAAACGCAGGAAACAAGATACGCCCGCCACTCATCACGTTGCCGTGCGTGCTCGACGAAGCTGTGTGTAAATCGTCCGTCAGAAATCGTCCGTATCTCGAACAGTACAAGTGGGACCGACCTGCAATGAGAGAGATACGCATCGTGCCAGTCGTTCCTTGGAAAAGCGTCACAGTGATCGCGTATTGTCCACCGAGGGCCCAATCCGTCTGTGTAATCGTAAACGTCGGTTGCCTGAATCCCTGGTTCAGATACGGAGGGATGTACGCCTCAATCCGGAATTCCTCTGGATATACGGCCGTCCCGTTGGGATAGTACGTCTCTGGATCCGAGCCCGAAACCAACACTCGGCCGTCAGGGAGAAGGGTCGCCT
>JBBPRS010000604.1:0-10051 GCA_038093155.1 Boletus huronensis
CATTATCTAGGGAGTCTGACTCTTCTTTTTCCTCTTCTGAGCTGTAAGTGTCCCTTGTAGTGCTGTCTATTTGGGCTAGTAATGGTAGGGTGGTTCTTTGAATGTATGGTATCACTCAGAATGCAGCTATTGTTACGCTCAACCCAGATAGGGCTGAGCATAGACCTTTGAGGCTGTCCATCCATTCATGACTCAAGCAAGAAGGTGATCAAGTGGATGTAGGGGGCGAATTGAGACTAAGACTTGGAGAGTCCATAATTGGACAGGCAAGACCTCAAGTGAGCGAGATGGAGGGAAAGTGTAGATTCAATGAAGAACTAGCTGTGACAAGAGAGAGGTCCTTGGGCTACGACCAGGTAGATGAAGGTAGGTCAAGATGGGGAGACGAGAGAGCAGGAAAGCGAGACTAAATAGGTATTGTGGCTATGCACGGGCCAAGGTACATAGGGCTAAGGGTGGTACAAGTAAGGAAGACACAAGGACAAGGAAGAGACAGAGATGAAAGAACATGAACAAGACGTGAGGAATAGAAGATGAGAAGGGGACAGAGAGATCCGAGGACTAGCCTCGAGGTGGTGACACAGAGGGGTGATGTGGCAGGGGAGGGATGACGTGGCTAGACAATGACACAGCTAGACGGTGACGTGGCTAGGCAATGACGTGGCTAGGTGGTGATGTAGCTAGGTGATGACACGGCAGAGGCAGGGACATGTGGTTAGGCGAAGGGTTGAGCAGGAGGGATACCGACTAGGTGATCAAGGACTAAAGGGTAAGAGCGAGGAAGGGGGAGCGGGAGGGCTAGGAGGGTCGAGAGTGAGATAAGAGGGGACGGGAGGAGTAGGATCGAGATGAGAAGGAAGAAAAAGGAGCAGGCTAGATCATGTGCTCAGCAAGAATCATAACAGCTATAGGGCATGCAAGCTTTGTTCCGTCTAGTTCTGCTAGTACATAACTGCTTCCTTTGGTCTGTTGTACTACTTTGTATGGTCCTAGGTACCTGGCCTTAGTTTTCCTATTCAGTTCTTTTTCAATGGCTGTGTTCCTGATTAGGACTAATATTCCAGGGGGGTAATGTCTGTGTACCAAGCGAGTTTCAAATTGTTTTTCAAATTGTCGCTTGGAGATAAGGCGGAATTTACATAATGTTTTCATGGCTCAATTTATGTCATCATCACATTGTTTGATTTGTTGGATGCATGATGCTAAGAGTTCTTCATGTGAAATGTTCTCTTTGAATCCTTCAACCAAAAAGGTTGATTCCCATAGATCAAAAGGTATACAGGATCTGTTCCATGTAATAGGAAATATGCTGAGTATCCTATAGATCTTCTAACAGTGATGTTGTCTGCAAACAGGGCTGCTTTTAACTTGTCAGGCCATAAATGAATATTATCCTTGCAAGCCTTTACTAGGGCTTCCCTAATTGCAAAGTGTCCTTGCTCCACCACTCCATTCACTTGGGAGTTGTAAGGGGATATAAATACCTGGGGTATATTATATTGTTTGAGTAACTCTGATAGGGCTCCTTTGAATTCAGGTCCATTATCAGTAACTATTCTTCCTATACACCCATAATGGAGGATTATGTCTTCCAAAACTTAGCTACTGCGTTGGCTGTGGCTCTTCGTAAGGTTCTGCCTTCAATGTACTTAGATAAGTCATCTCAGGCTAGCACTATGTAATGATGTCCCTTAGCCGAGGGCATGAGCATTATGTCTATGTGGACTTTAATAAATATGGTGGAAGGAGGCGATGTGGTAATGGGTAAGTGGATCTTGGCTGTACACTGTATTTGACATTCATGGCATGACTTGACATGATGTTGTATATCTTGATACATTCGGGGCCAATAAAAGCAGTGGTGTAGGTTCTTCTAAGTGGCTTTCTCTCCATGGTGTCCAAGTGACTCATGTGCTTGGTGACTTAGTTCTACTCTCTTGTCTAAGTCAAAGATTACTAGAAGAGGGTGTCCTGACTTGGTTTGTTTGAACACAAAGTGGTTCACTACTTTCTTAAGAAAATTATGAGTGACTGATTGGGGTTCAGGGTCAGTTAGGTAATGGTAGATCTGTTCCAGATTTGATTGTTGTGTTCCTGCAGCTACCAAGGTGGTTGCTATTTGGGGGTATGATATGGCATCTAAAACGCCATTGGCTTCTTGTAGTACTGGTCAATAGTCACTGTAAAATAAGGCTATGTTGTCTAACCAGCTGTCATCATAGGGTAGTATCTCCGTGTAATTGTCTTTTGGTCTTCTGGACAAGGCATCTGGTCTTTTGAAATTAGTTGCTGATACATGTACTAATTCAAAGTCAAATAATAGGATTCCTTGGATCCATCAATTGATGATTGCATTGGATTGAAGCTCAGGTTCATTTATCATTTCCCAAATATACTTGGCATCAACTTCTACAGTGAGGTTCTTTGCTCCTATGATATACATTCAGAAGTGTTGTAGTACTCAAAATAATCCAAATAGTTCCAATTTCGGTTGGGAGTAGTTGGCTTCAGTTCTAGCAAAAGGTAATGATCCATATCTTGATGGTCTTTTTTTTCCTTCACTATCTAGTTGTGACAATATCATTCCCACACCCATGTAGCTAGAATCTACTGATAGGATAATGGGTCATTCACAAGTATAGTCAATGGCAGTTAGAATAGGTGCAGTGGTGATGTAATGCTTGAGCATGTCAAAAGCTTCTTGTCTATCTTCTGTCCAGACAAATTCTTCTCCCTTTCTCCAGAGAGAGGTTATGCTGGATGTTACGATCAACCCAGGTAGGGATGAATGTAGACTCGATAACAGAGTAGAGGTCAAGAGAACTAGAAATGTACATCTGAAAGGAGGTCCCTTAGTGTACATGTGTACTAATCCACTGGCTTGCGAAGACTTGGGAACACTTGAGAATTACTAGCACTGGGTACTAGCTTGATAACAAGTTCAAGGACGAGAGAAACAAAGTAGAAGACAAAGGTTGGGATGACAGTTGTATTCAGCATCCACTTAGAAGTATGATGGAGACTTAGAGAGGGAAGCGGGAATATAGGATTCCAAGTGAAGTCCAATTGAGTACACCTGGGGCTTAGTATGGGAAGTGGGAAGTCATAGGGAGAATTGAGTAAGACTAAGCTAGGGAATTGGAGAGGAGGGGGGTAGGGGTTCATATAGACTAAGGTAAGCACTGCCACCAGGGTAGAGGGGAATGATGGGTCAAGGGCGTAGGGTTAAGAATAAGGACAAGTATGGTAACGAGATATAACAAGTAGGGATTGGGATCGAGAGATCACAGAGATGAAAGACTAAAGAGGAAGGCTTATATAGGCAAAGGGGAAGTCAGAAGAGAACCATGCATAGCCTGTGGACAAAGAGTAGAAGGGATGATGCAGCTAGGGTAACGTGGTCCAAGGATGATGCAGCTAGGGGTGATGTGGCAGGGATGACATGGTCAAGGAAAGTCTAGTGGTGGAAAGATGGATTGTCGGGATGGTCAAGGAGCTTGTGGGGAAGGGAGGGGACGGTGGAAGGGGAAAAGAAGGGGAGGATACCAATGAATCATAACACTGGATGCTATCTGTGAGTAGTTAGGTATCCAGATGCATATAGTTCCACATAGGCCCATAAATTGCCTAGCTTCCTTAACATTCCTAGGGGCAGGCCAAATTTTGGATTGCAGTAACTCTTGCTGCATCAGGTTTGCATCCTTCTACTCCTACTTCTTGTCCTAAGATGGTGACAGTAGATTAGCAGATTTGGAGTTTCTTTCTGGAGAAAGTTCCTCCTGTTTCAGCTAGTCAGTGTAAGATTCTATTTAAGTCTTTTGCATGTTCCCAGATATATTGTCATATTGTGGGGCATTCTGGTAAAACCACAGGGTTCCCATTTTTGTCAGGGTATGTTGTAGCAGGTCCTTGAATAGGAGCATTGTCTATGAAGACATTGGTGACTTGTTTGACAATCTCATCTCAGAATATGAATACCATGCACTTTTGAAATTCAGAGGGTTAGTTGGTATATCCAATGGGCATTGAGGTGAGTCATAGTAAACCAATAGAACAATAGAAGGCTGTCATATCACGACTAGCTTTATCCATTTTTCTGGCATCAAAGCCCCAGTACAAGTCTAGTACTGTGAAGCATTTTCCACCTAGAAATTGGTCTACGAATTGGTCTAGATTAGGGGGAAGGGATGATTCTTTGATGGTAACACTATTTAGGAGTTGCAAGTCATGCACTATTCTGAGTTTTTGCTTGCTTGGAATCCAGGTGCAAAATCATCTAGATCTATATGGTGATTGGCAAGGTTCATATACCCCAGCTTGGATCTTGAGTCTTAGTAACTCAATGACTTTTTCTCTAAGTCCTGGTGGGATAGGAATATTCTTTTTTTGCCAAGGTTCATGTTCTATGTGAGGAATCTTATAGGGGCTAAAGTATGTTTCCTTAAGAGTTCCTCATTCATCATTGGTAAAAACAATTGCATCCTCATTCTTGATGAGTAGGTGCATGAATAACTTCTGCTCATCCAAGGTTAAGAATTCATGGGACTTCATGTCATCCATGATCTTGTCTATACGTTCTTGGGTGAATTTCTTAGTAGGGGTAGGATTGGGAAAGTGTACATCAAGGTGTACTAGTGTGGTGAGGGGGTCATATGGTAAGGTTCAGGTTACTTTGAACTCCTGTGGTATTGCTCTTGAAATTGGTTTCATTTTCTTATCAACCCATTTATATGCTCCATGTACTTCTACACTAGAGTGCTCTTTAGACTGTGTGAGTCTTCCTATGGTCTATGGATCTAGGCAGGATAGATAGGGGTGTTTATGGCAAGTACATGCTGGTTCAGAAGTAGCATTTGTCATAGTGGCTACTTGTAATATATCTCAGGTGCTGCAATCAGTGGCAGGCTTATATATTGAGCAAACCTATCTGAGGTTACTCTACTGTGTTGGGTAGTACAATAGTCTTTGGTACTAATGTGTTGGTGGTGTTATTGTTATGCTCAATCCAAACAGGGATAAGTGTGGGCTTAGGTGGGTCTAGTGCTGATGGTGGTATGAACAATAATTTATCTTGCAAAAACAAGAGTGTTGTTGAGTGTGCTTTGGAATGTTGAGATCTGGGTATTGGACTTGGAGATGAGCCTGAATTAGGGCTTGTCGGATATGAGCTAGGACTAGATTTAGTGAGTCCAAGGCAAAGGGTTCACAGTCTTCAGATAGTTTGCTTCTGGGCATGCAATCTCAATGGAGATGTTGCAGCCAGCCTGCAATATGCTGTGAGTTGGTGAGTTGGAACTAGATCTGAAGTGGGCTTAGTCAGTTCTGTACTGATGCCAAGGATGGTAGTTCAATCTGTTATCAAGGTAGATGTTTCAGTTGTTGATACTCCAGGCTTCTGCTAGTTTCTGCTAGTATTAAAATATCATGGTAGTTTAATGAGGATTACACTTGGTGTTACAATTTATTCGTTACCTTGTCATTCTATGTCTACACTTTACTTCTGTTTCCTTTAACTCTCACGATTACCAGCTGTTTCAGCCCCATTTGGTAATCTTTACCCACATTTTACACGAACGTTCCTCAATGTTCTTTCTTCTTCTTATGGGTTGTATTAATAATCATTCCATGACATTCCAGGACGTTCTTTCGATTACAAATCATTCTCAGGCCGTTGTATATAAACCCTTGTACTTTCCCGGTTAAGATCTCCCATCTTGACCTCCTTTCATATCTTGAATTCTACATTTTGACTCTTCGAGTCCCTTGATTCTCTAAGTCTTCATCCTACTTTTGAGTGGATGCTCTTCGAATCTCAGAACCCTCCGAGACATATCCGTCTCTGTCTTCGTCTCTAGTTGCTTGAGCATCTAGAATCCCCTTGACCTTAGTTGGAACAATCCACTAAGATCAATGATCTATCGAGAACCCTTACCTTCGTATTAAAAGGGTGATATCAATCCTGGACTCTCTCGACCTCGCTCTCTCTCGTATCCAACAAGCCCTCATTCAAGCTCGTCTCCAAGTCCAGTATCCAGACCTCGACATCCCTAAGCACGCTCGACAACACTCTTGCTTTTGCAAGATCAACTACTGTCCGTATCATCATCAATACTAGACTTAAGAAAGGCTACAGCTGTTCCTACCTGGACCATCCGTAACAAAAGGTCAAGATAAACTCTTCGCGGACTACCTTTGTTGTAGCTTCCAAACATTTCCCACCAACGACCCTCCGCTGATCCTCGGTGGTTTCGCCCCCGACCCCCATCTGAACCCCACTCAGAATCTCCCACCTCTTCTCTTGAGGAGGAAGACCCCGACGAACTCCTTCCCACCCAACACGAATAGGAGGAAACCCTTGACCAAGCTCTCGACCTTGCTCATAACCTCTCCCGTTCGCTAGTCCTACCTCGACCGCTCACCCCCCGTCCCCACCAACCGTCACCTCATCCCCAGTATTCCCCATCCCATCAGCCCCCATCCTACCAATCCACGTCCCTCCACCTATTAATGTTCCCCCTCAAACCTCCACCCGAACTCGAGTTCCACCCCCACCAACCCAATCCACTATGTCTACTCAACCGAAACCCATCGAACTCCGCATTGGAGCACCCGAATCCTTCGACGGATCCTATGCCAAGGCAATCCCTTGGTTAAACACTGTCAAACTCTACCTCCTTGTCAATGAAGAAGTATACAATACTGACAACAAGAGAACCGCCTTCACTCTCTCCTACATGAAAGACGGCACCGCAGCCACCTGGGCTGCCACCTATCGACTTAAAGCCCTCGCTGGAACCAACCCTTCGTTGGGAACCTTCTTAGACTTCACCAGAGAGTTCAAACTCGCCTTCGAACATCATGATACCGTTGGTAATGCTATCCACTGGCTCACTTCTACCAGAACCACTGTGCATAAAGGGCAATCTACTGCCAACCTTCTCACCTCCTATATCACACAATTCAATGATCATGCCTCTACCTCTGGCATCACCGACGAGAACGTATTAATCGCCTACTTCACTCGAGGGATCCCTGAACCCCTCATGAGACGCATCAACGGTATGGATACTGTACCTACCAAGGTTAAGAAATGGCAAGAAAAGGCTGTTCACTTTCAGACCCAATGGGATAGATCCGCCCTCATCATGGGAGGAAGAACCACCACTTATGTTATTCCCACCTCTTCCCCAAAGAAACCTGTCGACCCCAACGCTATGGATGTTGACACTGTCCAAATCGGAAAACTTACCCCAGACAAAAAGAAGCGATGTATCGAAAAAGGACTCTGTTTCCAATGCAGAAAACATGGACACCTTAGTGGACGATGCCCTTCCTTCCCCTCTTCTCCCCAGAAGAAACCTCTTCCCCAGAAAGTACAACAAGTTACCGAAGAATCGGTAGCCAAAGAACCCATCCCTGCCCTTATCGACATGGCCGAGGAAGAAGAGGATGTCGCTGTAGTTTCTTTCTCTCAGGATTTTTGAAAAGGAGAGTCCCTTCAACGCAGACTTCTCCAAAAAAGAGTAAACCTGTAACTGTAACCTACTCGAGCTCTATGCAAATTCCCATCCAAGTTATAGACCCCTCCCATACTCTTAAAGTCGTCGACACCCATGCCCTCATTGATAGCGGAGCCTCTGTCTCCTGTCTCGATTGGGGATTCGCCAGAAAACATCACCTCCCTCTCACTAAACTTCCTGAACCTCTCGTCGCCCGAAATGCCGACGGGTCCCCGAACAAAGCCAACCTTGTCCGCTTCTCCGCTAAACTCTTCGTTAACATCGAAGGAATTGCCATGGAAGTTGACTTCCATGTTATGCACCTCAAAGAAAACGTAATCCTCGGACTCCCCTGGCTCTCCAAAGCCAACCCCACCATCGACTGGGCCAACTGAACGATCTCTCTCAGGGAATCTCTAGATGAATCCAAAGGATTATTCCTTGCCCATAAAAGTGATTCAGAACGACACTTGGCATCCTTTCCCAAAGGAAGACCACCGAAACACATTCACGTAAACGCCATTGACGACACTCACCTATGGAAATACAACCAATGGGAAGAAGAATCCCAATACCTAATCCGAGCGAACCAAAACCGAGTCCTCCAATGAACCCTCCAAGCTGGATCTCAATTTATTCCCCTTGGATCTCCAGTCATTTCCAAAATTACCACAGCCACCGAACTTGCCATGGCTGCCGAATTGGCCAAGCCAAAACCAACCCTTCCCTCAGAATATTCCTCGTTTTCCTCTGTCTTCTCTAAAGAAGCTACGGATCATGTCTCTCCATCCCGCCCTTACGACCACGAGATCAACCTTGACGAATCTTTTTCTCCAAAAGTAGGGAAACTTTACCCTCTCTTCCCAGAAGAGAAAACAGCCACAGAATCTTTCCTCGATGAAAACCTCCGATGTGGAAAAATCCGTCCATCGAATTCTCCCCAAGCCTCCCCATTCTTTTTTGTCAAGAAGAAGAACGGAGACCTCCGTCCCTGCCAAGACTATCGATATCTGAACGAACATACCATCCGTGATGCCTACCCCCTCCCATTAATTCCAGATCTTATCGATAATGTCAAGGACACAAAGCTCTTCACCAAGTTCGATGTCAGATGGGGGTATAACAATGTCCGAATCAAAGACGGACATCAATGGAAAGCAGCCTTTATCACCCACAAAGGCCTCTTCGAACCTACAGTCATGTTCTTCGGCCTAACCAACTCCCCCGCCACTTTCCAAAGGTTCATGAACGACTCTTTCCGTGACATGATTGCCGAAGGATGGCTCATTATCTATATGGACGACCTCCTTATCCTACCAGATCCAAAAACTCACAAAGAACGAACCCAGTGAGTCCTTCAGTGAATGACCGAGTTAGACCTCCACCTTAAACTCGAAAAATGCACCTTTGCCACCACCGAGGTTGAATACCTTGGTATGATCATCTGACCTGGCCAAATCGCCATGGACCCTGTAAAACTAGATGGAATCGCCTCATGGCCAACCCCTCAGAAAGTTAAGGATGTCAGGTCCTTCCTGGGCTTTGCCAATTTTTACTGTCGATTTATCCCCGACTTCACCACCATCGCCCGCCCTCTCCTTGACCTCACTAAGAAGAATGCCACCTGGAATTGGAACCCTTCCTGCCAAATTGCTTTCGACTCCTTGAAAGCCCTCTTCTTAGCTAAACCCATCCTTCGCATGCCCAACCTCTCCGCTGCCTTTGCTATCACTACCGACACCTCCAAATTTGCTTCTGGAGCAGTCCTCCTCCAAACTGATGAAAACAGAGATTGGCACCCATGTTCCTATCTCTCCCAAGTGTTCCTCCCAGTGGAATGAAACTACGATGTATATGATCGGGAACTCCTTGCAATTATCCGCACCTTGAAATCCTGGCGCCACTACCTCCATGGATCCACCTTCCCTGTACAAGTCTTTACCGATCATAAAAACCTCACCTATTTCCACCAACCCCAAAACCTAAATCGAAGACAAGCCCACTGGCTTCTTGATCTCGCAGATTTCGACCTCAAAATGATCCATGTCCCAGAACGACTCCTCTCTGGCCCCAATGCCCTATCTCGTCGCTTTGACCTCCTCCCTCCCAACTGCGATGAAAATGAAGGGGTTACCCTCTTGCCCCCCTCCATCTTCACCCGCCTCATCGATATAGCATTGTGTAACCACATCAAAGGGAAATCCGCTGATGACCCCCTCGTTCTCCAATATCTCCAATCGCTTTAAGATGATATCCCCTCCCCTTTTCGCAAACAACTCTCCAACTGGCAGGTCACCAATGGTGTCCTCACCTATCAAGGTCGCATCTACATTCCCCCCAATGCTGAACTTCGCCGAACTATCATCCAGTGATGTCACGACCATGAAACCGCTGGTCACTGAAATGGCTCCAAAGGGCTGATCTAAGCCTAGGGCAAACCAAACCAACACCTAACTAAGACTGGGAATAGCAAGGGGACTAGCCCTTGGTGAACTGAGGGGAGAGGACAGAGTGGATCCCTTAAGAGGAAGTATCCAAAGAGAACTAGACTG
>JBBPRS010000605.1:0-10045 GCA_038093155.1 Boletus huronensis
CACCCTCGTCCTTGTCTTGCCATCGCCATCTTCGCCCTCATCCCGTCCCCAGCTTCACCCTCACCCTCATATCGCCCTCGCCTGTGTCTAACCGACCCTCCACCCACGAGTGCTCGCTCTCACCCACTGACACCCTCCTCGAACATGCAGGACCCACGGGTATACAACCCCCCTGACGCACAGCCAGACCTGTACCTGTGGCCAGGGGTATGTACCTACCGGGGTAATACCCCTAGATTATATTCATTGCAGATGCGTTGTCGATGTGACTTGAAGATCAGTAGGGACTAGCTCATGTAGAGATTCTACTAATTAATCCACCTGGCAGTGAGACAAATTTGAAAAGTGTGGCGACGACCACATAAACCGCGGTGGGAATAAATGTGTGGCAGATTTAACGCCATAATGGAGTTGTTCTCTAGCTACTACCCTAGCTATTTCTTAATGAGTCTGATTCATGCAATAGACTTGGACATGCTGTTATTTTTTTCTTTCTGTGTGACATTACCACTCTACATCAACAAGCAAGGTTTCAGCCGACACAGGCGGCATTTCCCAAGTAGGCCTATCCAATGTAAATGTGCTAGCTCCCATGCTGTGGTGGCCATGGCATGGTGTTGCTTGAACTCAATGACTGTCGTCAGCTCGGCACAAGGATGCTGTGCACGGATGATCAACGGAGTGGGTAATGCAGGACCATTGGGGGTACGACCACTGCGATGGATGATATGGTCACTCTCGTTCCGCTCTGTTGAGTAGAAAGCAGCTGAAGTGGAAAACTAGCACCTCGCACTGGAGACATATCAACTCCAATGGTCTTACGGTTTGAGATTGTTCCCCAACAGGGTTTGACTTCAGAGGCTACTAATCACTGAGTCCTTTCTCGGGATTGCACCCTAGTGACAGCGCCAGCCTGGATCAAGTGGGCGTGCGTTAATTCAAGCGCATACAGCCACCCCACCATGCTCATTGCTACCATGCCGCTCGCCACAAGGTATTGCAGACCAACCTTATAGACCCCCACCCTTAGACCACCCAATGCATACATACTCGACTTAGACCATCGAACGTGAGCCACTCCCGCAACCCGGCATCATCCGACTGACCACTGTACTGGTCCGTCGTCAGCTGGGTACGGGAGTGCTATGCACGGTTGATAAGTGAAGTAAAGACATTAAGGCCAGTGAAGTGCGTGGAGTGGCCGTAGAGGTCAATGCAATCTATGTTGCATAGCGTCGTTCAGCGCGAGAGTCAAGGAAGAAGGCTGTGGGGAGAGAAGTAAAAGAAGGGGGTCATGCGCTCGACCGGTAGGTATTTATATGCTGTTTGCCAACCAGCTCACTTGCAATGACGTAGGAGCATCGACTCACCTTCCATTCTGGGCCAGGGCCTGAGCGCTAATGTATTAGCACTTACCATCCGTCATTCTCTCCTACATCCAAAAATGTGTGCTCAGTGGTTGGCTGTATCGGAATGGCCATGTGAATGGTACGTTTTTACTTCACAACTGTAAAGCCCAGAAAGCTGCTGGCTCCACTGAGGCGATGGGCTTACAGGTCGGGTCTTGCCTGAGTTGCAACAACCTCCAAGTGTCCTCACATTACAAATCACACAGGAGTTCCTGAAACTATCGCATGACTTCTCGACCATCCATAGTTGCTGTAGAGTCCTGTACATACAGTCGAACACCGAATTAGAGGGCCTCACAAAATTTACCCTGCCAGTGTCAGTTAAAGATCTTTCTTAGAGTTTTGTTTGTACTGCGAAAATAGGCATTTCTGCGTGAGAGATTAAAGATTGGACGATTTTTGCAAGGGTACAAAGACTTGTTCCGAGTGACGCGCACTATAGACGGATATTACGGGGGCAACGGGAGTTACTCGGTGATCCTGCACAAACCTCCTGTGACACAGCCGAATACGAACACAGCTTTAAATTGGTGGCTAATTAATCGTTTGCGCTTTTCCACGTTGTTGTTGATCATGAACAAAACATCACCAGATCTCGCCATGTCGCCAAAGTCGTTGCCTACAACCATTGAACCAACGGGTGAAGGTTTGTTGCGCTTGATATCATACCTTGTTCGCCCTGAAGTTCACCCCAATTAAAATAGTTCTTTTTCCACGACCATAGCGGTTCACTGGAAGGCGCACAGGCTTTCGCGCTTTTCTCATATCTTGCCCTATGTCGTACAGCTTCCACAGCCTCTCTTAGCGCCAGGGTACATACTTAATGGGCCGAGGGAGGTGATAACGAAGGGGGGCATCGACGCACTCCCCGAAAATGGTTCCCCTCCCCCTCCCTATGCCTCTCGCAGGTTCCAAGTTCTCTCTCAACTCAGCTGCTGTCGCTGGTTTTTTCGGGGGTAAAGAGGCTATCTCGGCCATGGCTACCGTCCACCTTTACAGAGGCAGACGATGGCTTGGGTGGTACAATTCCCCAGGAAGCTACACGGTCGCGAAACGTTTCGGTAGAATGGCGAACTCGCGTTTATGGGATGGATTGTTCCCAGGCCCGAACGACTCACCAGCCGTCTCGTTTGGGCTCGATGGCCAGAAGGGACCCCACTACGTCGCAGCCATCTCCGGAACGGAGATGCCCACGCGGCATCTGGCTCATCTGACGATGGAACGCGTCAAGGGGATGAAACCTCATAAGATAGAAGGGAGAGTGACGAAAAGCTGTGACGTTGCCTATCTGGCCATGAAGCGCGTCGACTATGATGCCCCCGTTAAGCGCCTGCCGCTTGAGAAAGCCCTTGTTGGGTTCATCCCAATCGCTGTCAGCGCTGTGACCTGCATCATGTGTCTTCTGGTCTACGAGTGGTACAGCTTCTCCATGATTCTCCTCGGTATCATCTCCAGTGGCTGGGCTTGCCTTGTCATTGGCAATGGAAAACTCGTCATCAAGTCTGTCAAAAAACCAGCCCAAGGTGTTCCTCCGGGCCACGGGATATTGAAGGGAGAGGATGGGGTGATGGTGATTAAAGGGGAAGAACGGGATGTAAACGCCATCACGAAAGGAAGTTTCGATATCGAGACCGAGATCGATTCAACAGAGACCGATGAAGAGAAGGGCACTGTACGCAAACACCATGACATCGGCTTATCCTCCCTCCTGCTCATGCTCCAATTCCTCCTCCAACTGCTCCTTATCCCGCAAGCACCCCTATTTGGCCAAATCATGTTCGTCGTCTCGCTCGGCGTCTCGTGGGTGTATAACTCCTACCTCTCCTCGTTGGAGAAGGAGAAGATACAGACAAAACTACTCTTTCAGACGCTTGGGGACCCGGAGATGCTCCGATTCCGCACTGGGACGAGGACGACAATGGCAGTGTTCGTTTGTCTGTTGCTCTTCCACAAGGTCGAGCCATCGTCCCCCGAAGTGGACCGGGATCGTCGTGTCAGGATCCTCCGCTCGTGTCTCGCAAACGACACACCCGTATGGAAACGGTGGACGGATAAGGTCGTCAAGCAGCTCCTGGAATTTGACAGCGAATCCGGGGTGTTGCCCTACTTGAAGGAAGACAATAAGGACGGGACGCTTTCCAAGCCAGACAGAGAGTTGTTGAACGAGCTGCTTGACGATGCGACTAAGGCGTTTAAAGGGTATTTCGAGGTTTGTGATAGATTACCTGATGATTCTAGTCATCTACCACCTAACGACGTTCATGAGAAGACTCTCTGATCACTGTTGTATTTATATACTATGGGCTACCTGTTATCGCAACCAAATCATCTCAGTGTATATGTGCCAGCATCGTACGCATTCTCTTTGTACAGGTAGCGTTTTTGGGATCATGACCCAGTACCCACGGAAGAAACATAGCTAGAAGTTCACGCTGTACACTGTATTCTTAGTTGTGGGCAAGAACCAGTTGTTGTTGATAGCGTGCACAGGATCTACGGACCACGTGAGCACAGCACAGTGATGTCGGAACGAAAGGTGCCGAAGTTACTGACCATCGCCCTCTACTGCACCCATACCCACCGGATCCTCATCCCCATCCTCGGAGTCTTCGTCCTCCCACCCGTCTACGAACCCATCCTCCATGTCATCGCCTGCGTCCGGGAACACTTCCACGTCGGGTGGATCGTGGACGCTGATATCGTGTACATGGGCATGGTGAAGTGTGTCCCACGCACCGTTCGTGTGCGAGGGTTTGTAGGTAAAGTAGATTGCATCGTGTGTGATCTGCAGACAGGAGATGAAGGAGAGCAAGCGGTCGTCGTCAAACTTGGACAATCGGCAGATGGACACGCCCGGTTCGGGTGGGCGGTCAGCGATCAGGCGGTTGAAGTCAAAATCGGGAGAGATGATGTATATACCTTTCCGCTAGAAAACAAGGAAAGGGGAGAGCGGGATATCGGTTGGGCTACTGCTGGGGTAAATGCCGCACTATACACTTACCGTAGCAATGGCCAGTTTTCCATTTCGGTCGCCTGCTGCTAGATAGTATGACAGTTCTCCATCGCTTGAAAATGGTTGAAAATTCAGGATGATGGCGATGTCCCGATGGTAGACAGCATTTGATTCGGTAAATAGGCGCTGAAAATCAGGGAGGATGACTAGTCTGCCGTTTGATGTAAGAACAGCGAGGTCATTCCCCGATGCTGATACATGACCTTAAAACAAACATCGTCAGCAATCTCCAACCTCGTAGCTCAAGAGCGAAAGTGCATACATGCCATGAACTCGCCGTGGAAAGAACTAGGTGAATGATGGTTATGAAGGAGCATTTGGGGGTGTACGACGGATGACGCTAAACCACGACCCTGTGGTAGTACGTCCCACGTTACACTGGTCAGCTCCCTCGTAGACAGCTGGTACAGCAACGTTCCACCTTCCCTCACGAAAATACGCAACCCGCCCCCACCGCAGATAAACACATACAGGTCATTGACTTCGACGTAATTGATGGCAGCTAATACCAGGCCGTGGTGCAGTCGTTGAATATCCCGAATGACCGAGACCATTTGCGATCTCGTGACATCCCAGAGATACGCATTGTCTGTTGCCGCGGCTAGGAGTGTTGGGTACGAGAAGCGGAATGCGCGGGTGTTCTCTGGCATGCGAAGGAGTGCCCAGGGTGTAAAATGACCCCATTGATTCTCCGCCGAACAAAGACTTGTAGCTTGCGCGGATGCTTCAAGCATTTTTTTGTCCGGAGGTGACGTTTCTGGATGCCGGTCACCGGTTGCATCAACGGTACGTCGCCAGACTTCCTTGCAATTGTCGTATCGATTGAAAACGATGTAATTCCGGTCGTATTCACAATGCGCGTAGCCGACAGCATGGCTCTGGATATGAATCGCATCAGACATCGTGGCTCGGGGAGAATACTAGATGCTAGGCCTGACCGAAGGAAGTGCCCACAAGACGCGATTGTTTTTGATGTCACACACGAATAGGCCGCCTGTTTGGCAGGTCGTAATGACGAAACCGAGCTCGTAATCGACTTTGATGCGATGCACAAGGGCTCCCGTCGCGGTCAATTCTCGGACGACAGACGGCGCTTTGCCGCGCCAGCCCCTCTCGATTTCCAATTGTCTCCTGCCTGGGGATGAGTTGATCAGCGATGATCACCACCCAACACGGAAAGCGAGCGGACAGTAGGCCTTCCAGTCGATTGGAATCGAGGCTGCACGAAGTTGGCCCTCGTCGATGAAGCGGTGGAGTATTGCGGCATTTCTGTACACAGTGTGTTTGTTGATCGCGAGTAAGGCATTCCAGTCGCGCGACACCAGAGTGGTGGAATACAATGAATGTAGCGGAAGGTACGAAATCGTATACAAGGCAATCTCTGCTGGCAATTGGTGCAACATCGCGAACGAGAATCGAGAACGAGCAGGCATGAATTCATGACATTTATTGCATACCACGTGATTACAAACCTGTCACGTGATACCCGTCATTTGGCACGTTCGTGTAGTCGGCTTTAGCCTTTCATTTCTTCCAAGATTTTATGAGGCTGAAACAACTGTGACCTGGTCGTCTTGCTTTCCTTTCTTCTCATTTCATAGAGTCGCGACCATGGCTTATCTGTCACCAACAGCTCTCAAAAACCTCAGAATGTATGCCTACAAGGCTGTAGACAAGTATGTATGTTTACCCTAGTCCACACCAACCGCAGTTCTGACTACTCCACAGGTCTCTTGTATCCCGATACGTCCTTGCCCCCTACTGGAATTGGTTCATCACCCTTTGGCCGCTGACAGTCGCGCCGAATACGGTATGCTCTCAAATCAAACCTTCAGCACCGGCGGGATTGATTTGCAGCGCAGATAACTCTCCTCGGGCTCGCGATAGTCGCGCTTAATTTCCTTTCGCTCTTAATCTACGATCCACTGTATTATACCAACAAGGATGGCCCAGTTGACCTTCCCCAATGGATATATCTCACGTGCGCTTTTTCACCTGTTATTACGTTCTAGTTCGTTTATATGATGACGTAGATGGGCCCTTGGTCTCTTCATGTACCAGAGCTTCGATGCTGTGGATGGGTGAGGGGCGTTGTCTCACTGACGAAAGTATTTTCTGATCTCCAGGATTTGAAGTAAACAAGCCCGCCGCACTGGTATGGCTGGTCCACTTGGCGAATTGTTCGATCATGGTATGCACCAACGCCCATTCAGCTTTTCCGCAGGTTGATCCCGATTGACTAGGTTGTGATGCCCTTAACACCACGGTAATGCAATATTCCTTGGACTTGCGACACACAATTTCATGTTCCTCATAGCTGGAAGTTATTCTGGCTGCCAGAGCTCTTAATCTAGGTCGTTCGTGGTGGACTGTCGCATCGCAGATTGCCACTCTTGCCAACTTTTACCTGACCACATGGGAAGAGCACCATACAGGGATATTGTATCTTGGACCATTTTCCGGACCCATTGAAGGAATTCTTATGATCGTATTCATCTACATTATTTCCGGAATCCTTGGTGGGTGCTCTGTTTGTCGGGTATTTCTCCGGGCTCATGGCCGTATAGGACCATCGTTTTGGGACCAACGTTTCCTCACCTTCACCCACCTGGACCATATACCACAAGTCGTTGCAATTGTCCCTGACATTGGTCTCAACGAGGCTTTTATGGTATTTGCTGCCTTCGGTCTGGCTTTCAATATTGTGTCCAGGTATCATCATGCCTTTTGAATGTACGGAAAGCCACTAATACCGTTTTAAGCTACCGGAATGTTTACTTGGCGAGGCGAGCCTTGGGCAGGTCTACTCTCAAGCCGTTAGTTTTCCTTCTTCCCTTCGTAGTATCGACAGTGCTTCAGGTTCTATGGTTACTTCACCCATCATTCTACCATTCGAGCATCGTACATTCGCCCCTTTTGCTCCCATTCATGTGTGCTTGGGGTTTGCAGTTTGCGCACCAAGTCGGGCGGATGATACTGAGCCATGTGACAAAGACACCCTTTCCGTGGTGGAACTACCTGTGGATATGGAGTGCTATCGGCGTCATCGATGCCCATCTACCCGACCTGATTCACCGGTATGCTGTCATCTGGCTTGATGTTGTGTATCACTCACATTCTTCTAGATCACCTATTATCCAGTCGACGCCGAAGCGCACCGCAATATTTGTTTACCTGACGCTCGCAATCTCGTTCTTCACGTACGCTCATTTCTGTACCCTCGTGATCAAGGAAATCACGGAGTACCTTGGCATTGCATGCTTCACGGTACGTAAGAAGGACGCAGAGGGAAAATGGCGCGATATCCAGCAGGATGGATTGCCCAAACGCTTGTAAAACGTTGCATGAGGGGGATTCATGTCATGGAATGTCTCACGACGTTATCATAATATACCAGGTTTCAATGGTTGGTCTGAAGCGATGTCATCGGCATCGGACGCATGAATAGGAGGATCTGAAGATTTTACAGGAATCTGATAACGTGGGATTGATGTACCAACGAAGGCGTGGTGAATCCTGGTGAGTGTTTACCTTTATGCAAGATCTAGAGAAATTGGTTGACCATCTCTTCTGGACACGATCTCACAAAATATCACACCTCTACATTGCCACCACGCCTAGGCCGCAATTTGCTATAGGCATGGAATGGGATAAATTTGCCTACTGATTTCGTGTGATGGGATCAGCGGAAGTTCTCTCCGTGGGCGGTCGCATTCCAGCCTGATGGAAAGCATATTTTAGGCGGGACACAGAACTTGGTCGGCCTGAAACCACATACACCCAACGATCGAATCACCTTAGGCCTCAATGAGTGATTGATTGATCTCTTCGCTAACAAGAGTAGCCGTCTATCTCAATGATGGGAGTGATAAATAGCAATCATGGCAGTCGAACAATACACTTTTAAATAACGTAGTATGTAGATTCATACTGGCAGAGCACACGGACCCTCGGCAACCTTGTTTCCCGTTCAGCTTTCTTGTAAGAGATAAAAGAAAAAAAAGAAATTTCAATGGAAGAATTGAGGCATGTAACATGCCTGCAAGGGGATCATTCAATCGACCCTCCTTCTGAACATGACCTTGGCACTCGGATTAGGAATCACTGCCGTCGCAATATACAACGATTGTGGACGACGTGTCGCATTATCCGCCAGTTTGACGTCATACGTCACCACGATATGGGCCAACATGGATTTCAGCTCGCTTGCAGCAAAGAAACGTCCCGGGCTAACACGCAGTCAGTAATGTCTCGTGATCGATGGAAACTGAGAAAAAGAAAGAGCGTACCACGCGTGTCGACCATGTCCAAAGGGCAAATACTCGGTCGTCGTCGACACAAATTGATGCTTCACACCCTCGTCGTCCTCTTCACGCAAGTCGGCGAATCGGAAGGGCTCGAATGTGGAGGCGTTTTCGTACAATGCTTCATCATGATGTATAGATCGCATGGCTGCGACGATCATGGTGCCTTTTGGGATAAACGTACCGTCCGAGAACGTGAAGTCTTTCAAGGCCCTGCGCCTCATACTCACTAATTGGCTCAATAATCAGAGTCGGATGACGTATCGAATGGATACGGAGACACCTACAGCCGCCAATGCCTTCGAGACGTTGGCACTCCTTGATGAAGCTGTCTACTTTCCGCATCTTCCCCAGTGCAACCTTCGACCATCCCTCCTTCTCAACGATTCCTTCAACCTCCTCCCGAAGAGGCTTGATATATTGGGGGTTCGCTGCCAGGTAAAAAAGCGCATGAGTGAAACTCTGTCGTGTGACATTAATCAAGCGGGTTAGAGCTGCGATAAGATATTCAAGGCTACCTGGGAAGACGTCTAACCGCAAAATAGGACAATCTGAGCATCGCAAGTATGCGACGAGACGACATCGGGACCTACGTGGATAGCCGCAAAGTTGAGGACCAATATACGAGTTGTCAAGGATTCTGCTGTCGACTCTGGACCCTCTGCCTCTTCCATCAACCATGATAGAAAGTCATTCTATCAAAAGACGAATAGTGAGGATCGATCTCGTGCGCAAATAAGTTTGACCAACAGGCTTGTCGGCCCACTGATTTCCGTACTCATTTAGGTATTTTTGTCGCTCCTCGACTATTGGACGAAGAAGCTTCCTTCCACGTTCGTTGCTTTGCTTAACGTTCGTAAAGAACCGAGCGGCTATACTATCACTACGGTGAATGCTAGGCCTCGGAGAGACGACTGCAAGCGACTCACGGTTTCAGCAAGTCCGGGAACAGCTTGATAATAGCCCCTCCTTTGATGACATCGAGGGTATACTGAATGTTGAGATCTACCCAGTCAGGGTCACGGCCTAGAGCAATCGAAGTAAGAACCAAAGGAAAGGGAGACGATGGACAACCTCACACAATGGGAGTCCGACAAAGACCCTGTTACTAGTTCTGCAGACTACCTTTTGCATACTTCTGAGCGCCGGGATACTCTTCCATTCTGGTTGTTCCAAACATTGATTAATAGCGCACGCGAACGAGAGCGAGATGCTCACCGTTGCCCTTGAGATCCAGGACGTCATCAAAGGCCACAGTGATCTCGTTTATGATTTCTGGACACAAGGCTCCGATATTCCGAGTCAGTTGTGACCGCACA
>JBBPRS010000606.1:0-10042 GCA_038093155.1 Boletus huronensis
TTTCCAAAATCACCACTGCCACTGAACTCGCCATGGCCACCGAATTGGCCAAACCAAAACCAACCCTTCCCCCAGAATATTCCTCGTTCTCCTCAGTCTTCTCCAAAGAAGCCACAGATCATGTCCCTCCATCCCGCCCCTATGACCATGAGATCAACCTCAACAAATCTTTCTCTCCAAAAGTAGGAAAACTTTACCCTCTCTCCGGAAGAGAAAACTGCTACAGAATCTTTCCTCAAGGAAAACCTCCGATGTGGGAAAATCCATCCCTCAAATTCCCCCCAAGCCTCCCTATTTTTTTTTGTCAAAAAGAAGAACGGAGACCTCTATCCCTGCCAAGACTACCGATATCTAAACGAACATACCATCCACGACGCCTACCCCCTCCCACTAATCCCAGATCTTATCGATAAAGTCAAAGATGCAAACCTCTTCACTAAGTTCGACGTCAGATGGGGGTATAACAATGTCCGTATCAAGGATGGACACCAATGGAAAGCAGCCTTTATCACCCACAGAGGCCTCTTCGAACCTACGGTCATGTTCTTTGGCTTAACCAATTCTCCCGCCACTTTCCAACGGTTCATGAACGACTCTTTCCGCGATATGATTGCTGAAGGATGGCTCATTATCTATATGGATGACCTCCTCATCCTATCTCCTGATCCAAAAACTCACGAAGAACGAACCCGACGAGTCCTTCAACAAATGACCGAGTTAGATGTCCACCTTAAACTTGAGAAATGTACCTTTGCCGCCACCGAGGTTGAATACCTTGGTATGATTATTTGACCAGGCCAGATCGCCATTGAAGCGACCCAAAGAGCTGAATGGCTCAAGGCAAACCTACAACTAAAACAAGAAGAGAGAGAACGGAGTGGATCTCTAGGGGGAAATTCCCAAGAGAACTAGACTGAGGAAATCCTCGTCGTAGTCTCTGGGTTTATATAGCATACTACTTATTTGTACATGTGATGGCTAGATCTACCGATGTAGGGTCTAGGGCAACAGAGATTAAATACGCATGTATCAGAATGTTCTGATGGAATGACATGAGGCATGTGCATGGATCAGGAATGGAAGAAGAAGCATAGACGGTAATTAAAATAGAAGAGAAGTCAACGGAGATTACCGTGTGACCAATATAGACATATGGGGTAAGATCCAGATCGTAGATCAGATCGGGAAAAGGAAAAGAATCGCCAAGTCGTCTAGACTGTGGCATGAGCCATAGCGGATGATCAGAGATCTCCGTGGGTGTAATCTAATCTGATAAGATAAGATAAAAGCGTCCCTCCACTGAGTGGATGTTATTCGCTAGGCCTTACCGCCGAAGCTGCCTTTTTCTTAGAAGAATAAAATAAAGTAAAATCGAGAAAAATAGATAGATTCGTTGGAAGGATTGACATAACCTGTTACGACCGTCACAGCCATGGACCCTGTAAAACTAGATGGAATCGCCTCGTGGCCTACCCCCCAAAAGATTAAAGATGGCAGATCCTTCCTGGGCTTTGCCAACTTTTATCGATGATTCATCCCCGACTTCGCCACTGTCGCCCGTCCCCTCCTCAACCTCACTAAGAAAAATGCCACTTGGAATTGGAACCCTTCCTGTCAAACGGCTTTCAACTCCTTAAAAGCCCTTTTCCTGGCTAAACCCATCCTTTGCATGCCCGACCTCTCTGCTCCCTTTGCTATCGCTACTGATGCCTCCAAGTTTGCTTCTGGAGCGGTGCTCCTCCAAACCGACGAAAATGGTGATTGGCATCCTTGCTCATATCTTTCCCAAGTGTTCCTCCCGGCCGAATGAAACTATGATATTTATGATCGCAAACTCCTTGCGATCATCCGCGCCTTGAAATCCTGGCGCCACTATCTCCACGGATCCACCTTCCCTGTACAAGTCTTCACTGATCATAAAAATCTCACCTACTTTCGCCAACCCCAGAACCTGAACCAACGACAAGCTCGCTGGCTTCTGGATCTTGCGGATTTTGATCTCAAAATGATCCATGTTCCAGGAAGACTTCTCTCTGGTCCTGACGCCCTGTCTCGCCGCTTCGACCTCCTCCCTGCAAACTGCGATGAAAATGAAGGAGTTACCCTCCTGCCCCCCTCCATCTTCACCCGCCTTATCAATGTAGCCTTACGCAACCACATCAAAGGGAAATCAGCTGATGATCCCCTCGTCCTCCAATACCTCCAATCGCTAAAAGAAGACATCCCCTCCCCTTTTCACAAATGACTCTCCGATTGGCAGGTCACCAATGGTGTCCTCACCTATCAAGGTCGCGTTTACATTCCCCCTGATGCCGAACTTCGCCGAACCATTGTCCAGCGTTGCCATGACCATGAAACCGCTGGTCAGCCAGGTTATATTAAAACTCGTCAACTCGTCGCCGCTGAATTTTGGTGGCCCGGCCTCGCTTCTTACGTGCGACGATACGTGGAAGGATGCACCCCTTGTCAACAGGCCAAAGTTAATACTCATCCCACGACCCCACCTCTTTCCCCTATCTCATCTTCCGCCTCTCACCCCTTCCAACAAATCTCCTGTGACCTAATCACTGACCTACCCCCGTCCCTTGGCTTTGACACCCTATTGGTCGTGGTCGACCATGGGCTTACAAAGGGGGTAATTCTCTGCCCTACCAAAAGTCCATTTCGGCCGAAGGAATGGCAGCCCTCTTCTTTCATAAAGTCTACCTCCATTTCGGACTCTTTGACAAAGTTATCTCAGACAGAGGTCCCCAATTTGCTTCTGCCTTTGCACAAGAAATGGGCAAACTTCTCAAATACGACCTCTCCCTCTCTACCGCATATCACCCACAATCCGATGGAGAGACCGAACGAGTAAACCAAGAAATAGAAACCTATCTAAGGATCTTTTGCGGAAACAACCCGTCCACATGGGCTGAAAACATTACCCACGCCGAGTTCGCACATAATCATCGCCCTCACTCTGTCACCAACCAATCTCCGTTCTACCTCATGATGGGATATGAACCATGCGCTCTGCCTTCCCTAATATCCAACTCCCCTCTACCCGCTGTAGAACAAAGACTCAAAACCCTCTCCCATGCCCGAAACGAAGCCCTTGCCTCCCATGACCTTGCCTGACAAGTCATGACCACTAGAACATGTCGGGGGTACACCCCATTCAAACTTGGAGATAAAGTTTGGCTTGAAGCCAAAAACCTCCGAAGACTTATCTCTAATCTGAAATTCGCCGCTAAACGGGAAGGACCCTTTACCATTACCAAGGTACTGTCCCCAATAGTGTTCCAACTCCGACTCCCAAAAACGTGGAAAATCCACAACACGTTCCATGCTTCCCTGTTATCTCCTTATCGTGAAAACCCTGTACACGGCCCGAATCCACCTGACCTTATTGCAGGGGAAGAAGAATACAAAATTGATCGGATCATACGCCATAAAGGCTCCATTCATCAACATTCCTACCTAATCCAGTGGAAAGGGTACTCCGCCAAAGAAGACTCCTGGGTCCCAGAATGGGATTTGAAAAATGCAAAGTCTGTCTTAACTGGCTATAAAAAGGCGAACCCCTCCGCCTTCAGAACCTAAGTCCCTTTTCCTCCTTACCATCAACATGGCCATTTCCCTTCACATCAACAACTCCCAATCCGACTCCCCCTCTCCTGAACCCTCCTCCGAACCCTCTTCCTCCTCCCAACCATCCTATACTTTAGAATCCTCCCTCTCCGTCACCTCCCCTACCCTCGTCGACAATACTTCTTATCCCTTCTCACGTGCCGCCACTCCAGGATGAATTACCGGTGTATGGCTTACTCTTCGCCTTAACTCCCCTGAATTTCCCCCAGTCTCCCTCGCCACTGTCCCCACAGGTATTCCCTCTGTAGATGTCCCCGTCTATGCCCATCGTCTTCATGATGACTTTCCCTCCGAAGATGACATCTCCCGTCTCACTAGATACTTACAAGACCCTTCCATGACCACCCCTATCGGATCTTATTTGGACATGGGGTCTCCTCTTTTTGCTCTATTTAGATCTTACCTTCAAACTTGCCGCATGGCCTTTCTCGACTTACCCTCCTCCCCTGACGCTCAAATTGCTTGCTTCATACAAACCCTAGCCGATATCTGACGGGACCAAGAAGCTGCCCTATTCATCGCTATGTACCAGCTGGGCATGCTAGAATTCCTGGATGATCTAGACGTTTATCTTCAACGCCTTGCTGAGGCTCACATCGTGGGATGTGTGCGTTCCATCCCTACTTTCTTCGGACGAACTAGCAACCTGGTACTCTCCACCCCGACTACCCCCTCTGTGTCTTCCTCTCCTCTTGGTTCTGCCAAACTAAAAATGGCTGAACAAGTGGAAGCTATGTGGACCGGATTCAATGGAAACGTACCCGTTAATCCTGGACACCCCCGCTATCACGAATCCTGCTTCGTCTGCCACCGTCTGGGACACACTCGAACCGCCTGTCAATTCTATGAGTGTCCCACATGCAGACAATGGGGTCCAGGTCATAATCAGCAAAATTGTCCCTTATGCCGTCCCACTCCCCCTCCCTCCCCTTCCACATCCAGGTCATCTTGATCGTCTCATGGTTCCTCCCATCCCCGCCCCTCCATGCCTGCTAGATTGATCTCCTCTCTTTGTCACGCCCCTCGCCCTTATTGTCGCTCCATGCCTCCCTCTCGTGTCCCCACTCCGGAGTTCGATAACTCCTACGATGATTTCAACGATGAAGCCATGGGAAACATGACCAGCTCCCCCGCAGGTGGCTTTGTGGATTTGTAGGGTCAACATCAGCAATGTCTGACGCTAGTAAGGGGGTAATGTTACGTTTTATTCGTTGTCTTACCATTCTATGTCTACACTTTATTTTCGTCTCTTTTAACTCTCACAATTACCAGCTGTTTTGGCCCTGTTCAGTAATCTTTGCCCACGCTTTACACGAACGTTCCTTAACGTTCTTTCTCCTTCTTATGGATTGTATTAGTAATCGTTCCATGACGTTCCAGGACATTCCTTCTGATTACAAATCATTCTCAGGCCGATGTATATATAAACCCTTGTACTTTCCCGGTTAAGACCTCCCCATCTTGACCTCCTTTCATATCTTGAATTCTACGTTTTGACTCTTTGAGTCCCTCGATTCTCTAAGTCTTCATCCTACTTTCGAGTGGACGCTCTTTGAACCTCAGAACTCTCCGACATGTATCAGTCTCTGTCTTCGTCTCTAGTTGCTCAAGCATCTAGAACCCCCTTGATCTTAATTGGAACGATCCACTAAGACCAACGATCCACCAAGACCTCTTACCTTTGCATAGAAGGATCTCTAGCTATTCTGGACTCTCTCGACCTCGCCCTCTCTCGTGTCCGACAAGCTCTCATTCAGGCTCGTCTCCAAGTCCAGTATCCAGACGTCGACATCTCTAAACACGCTCGACAACACTCTTGCTTCTGCAAGATCAACTACTGCCCGTACCACCATCAGTACTAGCCTTAAGAAAGGCTACGGCTGTTCCTACCCGGACCATCCATAACAAAAAGTCAAGATAAACTCTTCATGAACTACCTTCGTTGTAGCTTCCAAACATTTCCCACCAACGACCTTCCGCCGACCCTCGGTGGTTTCGTCCCCAACCTCCACCCGAACCTCACTTTGAATCTCCCACCTCTTCTCTTGAAGAAGAAGACCCTGATGAACTCCTTCCCACCCAACACGAACAGGAAGAAGCCCTTGACCAAGCACTTGACCTCGCTCACAACCTCTCCTGTTCACTAGTCCTACCTCGACCACCAACCCCCCCGTCCCCATCAACCATCACCTCATCCCCAGTATTCCCCATCCCTCCAGCCCCCATCCCACCACCCCACGTCCCTCCACCTATTAACGTTCCCCCTTGAACCTCCACCCGAATCCGAGCCCCACCTCCACCTACTCAATCCACTATGTCAAACCAACAAAAACCTGTCAAACTCCGCATTGGAGCACCTGAATCCTTCGACGGATCTTATGCCAAGGCTATCCCTTGGTTAAACACTGTCAAACTTTATCTCCTTGTCAATGAAGAAGTATACAATACTGACAACAAAAGAACCACCTTCGCCCTCTCCTACATGAAAGACGGTGCCGCAGCCACCTGGGCTGCTATCTATCGACTTAAAGCTCTCGCCGGAACCAACCCTTCTCTAGGAACCTTCCAAGACTTCACCAAAGAGTTCAAACTCGCCTTTGAACATCACGACACTGTCGGTAATGCTATTCACTGGCTCGCCTCTACCAGAACCACTGTGCGCAAAGGGCAATCTACTGCCAACCTTCTCACTTCCTATATCGCACAATTCAATGATCACGCCTCTACCTTTGGCGTCACCGACGAGAACATGTTAATCGCTTACTTCGCTCGTGGGATCCCCGAACCCCTCATGAGACGCATCAACGGTATGGATACCATACCTACCAAGGTTAAAGAATGGCAAGAAAAGGCCATTCACTTTCAGACCCAATGAGATAGATCTGCCCTCATCATGGGAGGAAGAACCACCACTTACGTCATCCCCACCTCTTCCCCAAGGAAACCCATCGACCCCAACACTATGGACATTGACAATGTCCATGTCCAAGTTGGAAAACTCACCCCAGACGAGAAAAAGCGATGTATCGAAAAAGGACTCTGTTTCTGATGCAGGAAACCTGGACACCTTGGTGGACGATGTCCCTCCTTCCCCTCCTTTCCCCAGAAGAAACCTCTTCCCCAGAAGGTACAACAAGTGACTGAAGAATCGGCAACTGAAGAACCTATCCCCACCCTTATCAACATGGCCAAAGAAGAAGAGAATGTCACTGTAGTCTCTTTCTCTCAGGATTTTTGAAAAGGAGAGTCCCTTCGACACAGACTTCTCCAAAAAGAGTAAACCTGTAACTGTAACCTACTCGAATTCCATGCAAATCCCCATCCAAGTTATAGACCCCTTCCATACTCTTAAAGTTGTTGACACTCATGCCCTCATCGATAGCAGAGCTTCTGTCTCCTGCCTCGACTGGGGATTCGCTAGAAAACACTGTCTTCCCCTCACCAAACTTCCCAAACCTCTCATCACTCGAAACGCGGACGGATCTCCAAACAAAGCCAACCTTGTCCGCTTCTCTGCCAAACTCTTTGTCAACATCGAAGGGATCGCCATAGAGGTTGATTTTCATGTTATGCATCTCAAAGAGAACATAATCTTAGGACTCCCTTGGCTCACTAAAGCCAACCCTGCCATTGACTGGGCCAACCGAACAATCTCTATCAAAGAATCCTTAGACGAGTACAAAGGACTATTCCTTGCCCACAAAAGGGATTCTGAACGACACTCGGCTTCCTTTCCTAAAGGAAGACCACCAAAACATGTTCACGTAAATGCTATAGACGATGCTCACCTATGGAAATACAATCAATGGGAAGAAGAATCCCAATACTTAACCCGAGCTAATCAAAACCGAGTTCTCCAATGAATTCTTCGAGTCGGATCTCGATTTATCCCCCTCAGATCCCCTGTCATTTCCAAAATCACCACTGCCACTGAACTCGCCATGGCCACCGAATTGGCCAAACCAAAACCAACCCTTCCCCCAGAATATTCCTCGTTCTCCTCAGTCTTCTCCAAAGAAGCCATGGATCATGTTCCTCCATCCTGCCCCTACGACCATAAGATCAACCTCAACGAATATTTCTCCCAAAAAGTAGGAAAACTTTACCCTCTCTCCCCGGAAGAGAAAACTGCTACAGAATCTTTCTTCGAGGAAAACCTCCGATGTGGGAAAATCCGTCCCTCAAATTCTCCCCAAGCCTCCCCATTCTTTTTTGTCAAAAAGAAGAACGGAGACCTTCGTCCCTGCCAAGACTACTGTTATCTAAACGAACATACCATCCGCGATGCCTACCCCCTCCCATTAATCCCGGATCTTATTGATAAAGTCAAAGACGCAAAACTCTTCACCAAGTTCGACATCAGATGGGGGTATAACAATGTCCGTATCAAAGATGGACACCAATGGAAAGCAGCCTTTATCACCCACAGAGGCCTCTTCGAACCTACGGTCATGTTCTTTGGCTTGACCAATTCTCCCACCACTTTCCAACAGTTCATGAACGACTCTTTCCGCAATATGATTGCTGAAGGATGGCTCGTTATCTATATGGACGACCTCCTCATCCTATCTCCTGACCCGAAGACTCATGAAGAACGAACTTGGCGAGTCCTTTAACGAATGACCGAATTAGATCTCCACCTTAAACTCAAGAAATGTACCTTTGCCGCCACCGAGGTTGAATACCTTGGTATGATTATTCGACCTGGCCAGATCACCATGGATTCCGTAAAACTAGATGGAATCACCTTGTGGCCTACCCCCCAAAAGGTTAAAGATGTCAGATCCTTCTTGGGTTTCGCCAACTTCTATCGACGATTCATCCCTGACTTCGCCACTGTCACCCGCCCCCTTCTTGATCTCACTAAGAAAAATGCTGCTTGGAATTGAAACCCTTCCTGCCAAACAGCTTTTGATTCCTTGAAAGCCCTCTTCCTGGCTAAACCCATCCTTCGCATGCCTGACCTCTCTGCTCCCTTTGCAATCGCCACTAATGCCTCCAAGTTTGCTTCTGGAGCGGTCCTTCTCCAAACCGACGAAAATGGAGATTGGCATCCATGCTCCTATCTTTCCCAAGCGTTCCTCCCGGCGGAACGAAACTACGATATATATGATCACGAACTCCTTGCAATCATCTGCGCCTTGAAATCCTGGCGCCACTATCTCCACGGATCCACCTTCCCCGTACAAGTCTTCACTGATCATAAGAATCTCACCTACTTTCGCCAACCCCAAAACCTGAATCGACGACAAGCTCGCTGGCTTCTGGATCTTGCGGATTGTGATCTCAAAATGATCCATGTCTATTACAGGCTAACATAAGCAAGTGCCATGCACTAGGATTACAGCGTAATCAAGGACAATTTTTCATTTTTTATTGTCCTTATGCTTCACTATTCCTTTCAGACGCTTTTATCTTATTCTTCTTAGAAAAGGGCAGTTAACTCTGTAAGGCCCAGCACTTATAACCATACAAGGGATGCTATCAATTATCTTTTCCCCTTATCTAATCATACCTTAGACCCATGGAGCGTTATCAACTGTTATGTTTGACCTGGGTAGGGCCAAACATAGACCTTCGAGGTTGTCCGCTTGCTCATGACTCGAGCGAGGAGAGCACTGAGTAGATGCACCAAGTGAATGTAGACTAAGACTGGGTGAGTCCATGGATAGGCAGCCAAGATCTCAGGCAAGAGGGAATGCGAGGAAGTGTAGATTCAGTGAAGAACTAGCTAGGACAGAGGAGATCCTTGGGGTACAACCGTAAGGAGAAGGTACCGTCTAGGTACTTGTAAGGGGGGATGAAGATAGATCAAGGTAAGGATCTAAAGATGAGAGTGGAGGTCTATATAAAGGGTCATGGCTGCGCATGGACCAAGGTACATAGGGTCTAGGGTGATCCAAATAAGGAATACACAAGGAGGAGAAGCAAAGGGTCAAGGGTTACCCGAATAAGGGATTACACGTGGACGAAAAGTGAAGGGTTAAGGGTTACCCGAATAAGAAGTACACGTGGGTGAGAAGCGAAGGGCAAAGGGTAGTCCGAATGAGGAGTGCATGTGGACAAGAAGCAAAGGGCAAAGGGTAGTCCGAATGAGGAATGCACGAGAAAGAGAAGCATAGGTCTAAGGGTAGTTCTGGATGGGGGAACTCATGTGGTTGAGAAGGAACAGAGATGAATGCTGATGTGGCAGAGAAGCGTAGAACGGGAGAGGAAGACGGAGAGATTCGGGGAAGACGGATAGATTGAAATGGCTCCAAAGGGCTGATCTAAGCCTAGGGCAAATCAAACCAACACCTAACTAAGACTGGGAATAGCAAGGGGACTAGCCCTTGGTGAACTGAGGGGAGAAGATGGAGTGGATCCCTTTAGAGGAAGTATCCAAAGAGAACTAGACTGGGGACTCCAG
>JBBPRS010000607.1:0-10041 GCA_038093155.1 Boletus huronensis
TAAGAAGAGAAGTCGACGGAGATTACCATGCGACCAATATGACCATAAGGGAATAGATCCAGATCATAGATCGGATCGGGAAAAGGAAAAGAATCGCCAAGTCGTCTAGACTGTGGCATGCACCGTAGCGGATGATCAGAGATCTCTGTGTGAGTAATCTAATCTGATAAGATAAGATAAAAGTGTCCCTCCACTAAATGGATGTTATTCACTAGGCCTTACCGCCAAAGCTGCCTTTTTCTTAAAAGAATAAAATAAAGTAAAATCAGGAAAAATCGATAGACTGTGGGAAAAGTCTGACATAACCTGTTACGACCATAACACATGTTATGCTTCCATTCCAGCACAGCCTATTTAATTTCTGTTGCCCTAGACCCTACATCGTAGATCTAGTGCACACATGTACAAACTAGGTAGTTTGCTATATAAACCCAAAGGACTCAATGAGGATTTCCTCAGTCTAGTTCTCTTGGGAATTTCCCCCATAGAGATTCACTCAGTTTCTCTTCACTCTTGTTATGATCAACCTGGGTAGGGATGAGCATAGACTCAATAACAAAAGTCGAGGGTGAGGAACTAGAGTTATACACCTAAGGGGATTGAAATGGCTCCTAAAGGCTAACTGGGCCTAAGGCAAACCAAACCAACAACCTAAAGACTATAGATCTCAAGAGGGAAACTAGCCTCAAGAGGGGGAACTGAGGGGGACTGAGTGGAACTCAAAGGAGGGAAATATACAAAGGAGAACTAGACTGGGGACTCCAGTGCTAGACTTTTGGGTTTATATATTCATACTATATTAAATACACATGAGAGATCTGATCTACTTTAGATCTGGATCTGTGGCAGCTAATTAAATAAAGGGGGATGAAGCATGGATCAAGAATGGAAGAGAAGCATACATAGCCTTATGGCTGTGGGAAGGAGATTAAATACATGCACATCAAGTGCTGTGATGGAATGGAAGCAAGGCATGAGGAGAACATAGCCTTGTAATCAGATCACAGATCTGATCTAGGAACAGAAGCATAGAGATCTGATCTAAGATCTATAAAAAGGAAAATGTCTAAGTCCAAAAGATTAGCTGAGATAAAGGATCAAGATCATCTAGATCATTGATATGAGCCATAGTGGAGTTGATAATGCTCCATGGGTCTAAGATATGATTAGATAAGAAGATAAATAGAAAGTGTCTCTCTGTATAGAGTTACTGAATTGCTGGGTCTTACAGAGTTAACTGCCCTTTCCTTAGAAGAATAGATAAAAGTGTCTGAAAGAGATAGATAAGAAGAGTGAAACATAAGGACAATAAAAAAATGAAAATTGTTCTTGATTACGCTGTAATCCTAGTGCATGGCACTTGCTTATGTTAGCCTGTAACAACAATAACATACGCATCAAAGAAGGCGATGAATGGAAAGCTGCGTTTACGTGCTTCCGAGGATTGTATAAACCCCTGGTCATGTACTTCGGATTATGCAACTCTCCTGCAACCTTCCAAGTGATGGTCAACGACATCTTCTCAGATATGGACTCTGTCGTTGTTGTTTACATCAATGATATTCTTGTATTTACTAAAATGGATGATGAGAAAGAACATCAGAAGATTGTTCTAGAAGTTCTCAAGCATCTCCAAGAAAATAATTTATTCATTAAACCCGAAAAATGCACCTTCTCTGTACCCAAAGTTGATTTCCTCGGGATGATTGTCGGCAAGGACAGCATCTCCATGGAAGGATCCAAGGTCGCCACCATCAGGGAATGGCCAGAACCCAAGATGGTTAAAGGAGTTAGAAGCTTCCTCGGATTGGCAAACTTCTATCACAGATTCATTGAAGATTACACGCTTGTAGCGAGGCCGTTACATGATCTGATGAAAAAGGATGAACCTTTCCAATGGCTCGAAGCTCAGCAGACAGCGTTTGATACGCTTAAGTCCACTTTCACTACCACTCCCATTCTGGCATACTCTGACAATATGGCAAAGTACCGCTTGGAAAGCGATACTTCAGACTTCGCCACAGGGGCAGTGCTATCTATAGAAAAAGATGGGGTTTTCCACCCCATGGCTTACAGTTCCCACGCAATGACCCCTCAGGAACATAATTATCCCATCGTGGACAAAGAAATGCTTTCGGTCATGCAAGCCCTAGAGCAATGGCACCACCATTTAGAAGGCGCTCGGCAACCATTTGAAATATGGAATAATCATGCCAATTTGCAATGGTTCATGACTTGGCAGGATCTTAACCGACGCCAAGCACGTTGGGTGATGTACTTGTCCCACTTCAACATGACTTGGCACTACAAGCCAGGAAAGACCATGACGAAGCCAGATGCTCTCTCTAGATGAGAAGATCACATGGACAGTATTGAGGATGACAACAAGGGTGTCACTGTTATCTCCCCGGACAACATCAGATCTATGATCCTGATTGCAGATGATGGGGCTATTATTAAACAGAAAATCTTTAACGCCACGTGCTTGCTCAGCGAAGCGGACATGCAACAGCTTCAGAAGAAACATACCATCAGCAAAAAGTGTGATGGATGTCTTTATGACTCTTTCAGACATATCTATGTGCCAGATTCCAACATCCTCAAGATGGAAATATTGGAGAAGCACCATGATTCTCCCCTAGTGGGACATCCCGGTTATGAGTGTTACGATTACTGCTGAGCATGTGATCTAACCTGTTTCTTTTCCTCCCTTGCCTTGCCCTCAACTCCCCGCGACCCTCCCACACCCCTCCTGTCCTCGATTCTACCCTCTAGTCCTTGATCAACTAGTCGGTATTCCCCTCCTTCGAACCCTCCTCGAACCGCATACTCCCTTTGCCACGTCCTCGTCATCTAACCACAACACCATCTAGTCACACTGTTTCCCCCCCTACCTTGTCACCACATCACCACCTCAAGGCTAACCCTCAGATCTCTCTGTCTTCCTCTCTCGCCCTACACTTCTCTACCATGTGTCTGACCCACAGACATTCATCTCCGTCCCCTCTTGACCACGTAAGTTCCCTCATCTAGAACTACCCTCAGACCTATACTTCTTTCTCTCGTGTATTCCCTTATTCGGGTAACCCCTGACCCTTCACTTCTTACCTCATGTATTCCTTATTTGGACTACCCTTCGCCCTGTACTTCTCTTCCTTGTGTATTCCTCATTCGGACTACCCTTTACCTTTGTCCACGTGTACTCCTTATTCAGACTACCCTAGACCCTACGTACCTTGGTCTGTGCACAGCCACGACACCTTATATAGATCTCCACTCTTGTCCTTAGATCCTTATCTTGATCTACCTTCACAATCCTTGTCACCTTCACCCCCATGGTTCCTTTCTTCTCTATGGTCGTACCCCAAGGATCTCCTCTCTGTCTTAGCTAGTTCTTCATTGAATCTACGCTTCTTCACCCCTACTCTCGCCTGAGATCTTGGCTGCCCATCCATGGACTCACCTAGTCCTAGTCCTAACTCATTCGTTGCACCTGCTCGGTGTTCCCTTCGCTCGAGTCATGAGCAAGCGGACAACCTCAAAGGTCTATGCTCAGCCCTATCCAGGTTAAGCATAACAATGAGAAGACTCTAGATCTTCTTCAATGTCACTATTATTGGCCAGGAATGGCTACATTATGCAAAGATTATGTTGCTAGATGTGAAACATGTCAATGTTTCAAAAGCGGAAACATAGCCCCAGCAGGCTTGTTACGCCCACTCCCTATTCCAAATACCCCATGGGAACACATCACAGCCGACTTCATTTCGGGACTTCCTGATTCCCATGGTACCTCTATTCTCATGGTAGTGGATCGCCTCTCCAAAGAGGTATAGCTGATTCCCTGCCACGACACATGCTTGGCCCTAGACATGGCCAAACTCTTTATGAATAACATTTGGAAGCACCACGGCCTCCCACGTTCTATTACATCTGAACGTGGACCGCAGTTCACTGCTAAGGTTATGCAGGAACTTAACCAAGCACTCGGTATTTCCACCAAACTGAGCACTGCCTTCCATCCACAAGCGGATGGACAATCTGAGATTGTAAACAAGATGGTTGGCAAATTCCCTCACATGTTCTGCTTCGACAAGCAAGAATCATGGTCGGATTGGCTTTCTATCACTCAATTCTCCATAAACAATAATAAACACGCATTGACCAAGAAAACTCCATTTGAGGTCACACAATCATATGTGCCGCATATGGGCATAGAGCCCCTATCTCAGAACAGCGCACCAGCAGCGCAGAAGTTCACCGCAGATATGGCAGAAACCATAGATCAGATGCGCAAAAACATGGAAAAAGCTCAGGAAAATATGAAAAAACAAGTGGACTCCAAGAGATCCACCAGCCCTTCTTACAAAATTGGCCAGAAAGTCTGGCTATCTACCGACAATCTGCACTTGACACGTGCTTCTAAAAAATTATTGGAGAGATGGCTTGGTCCATATGAGATTCTCCAAATTATGCCAAACACTATAAAATTAAAACTCCCAAGATCTCTTCAGATCCACCCAGTTGTTAATGTGTCACAGATCAAGCTGTACAAAGACTGCTTGGAAGGACAGTCCCCCAACCGGCTGGGACCAGTGCTAGTCACTGAGGACTGTGACAACAAATGGGAGGTCGACTACTTAGTTGACTCTCAGATGAAAAACAAATGGCTCAAATATCTAGTCCACTGGAGGGGCTATGATGAAACAGATCGTACATGGAAACCTCATTTGAATCTTGCAGGTGCTAAAGAAGTGCTTAAGGACTTTCACACGACCCACCCATTAGTGCCAAGGGCTCTGAACATCCCACCCATTGATTTTCTTCTTTTATTCGGTAAACGACCAGAATCGTTGACCACTATGCAGTCAAAGCATGAACCCTTCAATTGCCTGGAAGTCAATTCATAGAGAGGGGGTAGTGTTACGGTTGTAACAGGTTACATCAGATGTTTCCCACAGTCTATCTATTTTTCCCGATTTTACCTTTATTTATTCTTCTAAAAAAAAGACAGCTTCGGCGGTAAGGCCTACAAATCACAACACTATACAGCGGACGATTATATCTTATCTTATCCGATTAGATTAGATTTGAACACCAGTCAAAGAGACTTGGTTGTTCTTCTTCTTTCCCCAATCCAATCTATGATCTGGATCTATCTCCATATGGCTATATTGGTCACATGGTAATCTCTGTTGACTTCTCTTCTTATTTTAATTACTGCTCATGCTTCTCTTCCATTTCATCACCATGCCTTATGCACATGTTATACTTCCATTCCAGCACAGGTATTTAGTCTCTGTTACGCTTAACCCGGATAGGGCCAAGCATAGACCTTCGAGATCGTCCGTCTGCTCATGACTCAAGCAAAGGGAGCACCGAGTAGGTGTGACAAGTGGGTCGAGACTAGGACATGGTGAGTCCATGATGGGACGGCCAAGACCTCAGGTGAGTGAGAAGACAAGGGAGGGTAGATTCAATGAAGAACTAGCTAAGACAGAGAGGAGATCTTTGAGGGAATGACCATAGAGATGAAGGTAGATCAAGATAAGGATATGGGAGCAGGGCGGGGGACGTAAATAGGTGTTGTGGCTGTGCACGGACCAAGGTACGTAGGGGTAAGGGTAGTCCAAATAAGGAATACACGTGGACGAGAAGCATAGGACAGAGAGTAGTCCGAATAAGGAATACACGAGGAGGAGAAGCATAGGTCTAAGGGTAGTTCCAAATAAGGGAACTCACATGGACAAGAAGTGAGGGATGAAAGGGGCATGGGGTCGGAAAGATCTGAGGACTTGCCTCAAGGAGAAGGTGAGGTGGGATGACGTGGCGGGGGTGGCAAGGTTAGGTGAAGGTGTGACAAGAGGAGTATGCGGTTCAAGGAGGGAGGTTCGAGTGAGGGGGAATATCGACTGGGTGATTGAGGACTAGAGGATAGGATGGAGGACGGGAGGGTGCGGGAGAGTCAAGGGCAAGGCAAGGAAGAAAAAGAAATGGGCTAGATCACATGCTCAACAGTAATCATAACAGTCTCCATTACCCTAAACCCTACATCAATAGATCTAGCATACACATGTACATACATACCCATGCATATATAAACCCAGAGACTACAACGAGAATTTCCTCAGTCTAGTTCTCTTGGGAATTTTCTTCAAAGAGATCCACTTGCTCCTCTTGTCTTAAGTCTTAGTTTTTGGTTGTTGGTTTGCCTTGAGCTAGTTAGCTCTTTGTGCATTTCACTGAGTGGGACTCAATGGAGGGAAATATCCAAAGAGAACTAGACTGGGGATCCAGTGCTAGGCTCCTTGGGTTTATATATTCATACTAAATTAAATACATGAGGTTAGATCTGGATCTGTGGCAGCTAATTAAATACACTAGGGGAAGGCATGGATCAGGAATGGAACCATACATAGCCATATGGCTGTGGATGGAGATTAAATACATGCACATCAAGTGCTGTGATGAAATGAAAGCATGACATGAGGAAAACATACAGTGATTGTGAAAAGAAGGAAAAGACATAGCCTTTGTGATCAGATCACTGATATGAGCCATAGAGGAGTGATAGTGCTCCATAGGTCTAAGATATGATTAGATAAGAAGATAAATAGAAAGTGTCTCTCTATATAGAGTTACTGATTCGCTGGGTCTTATAGAGTTAACTGCCCTTTTCTAAGAAGAATAAGATAAAAGCATTCTGAAAGTCAGAGATAAGAAAAGAGAATTATAAGGGTGATAAAAATGAAAATTTGTCCTTTGATTACCCAGTAATCCTAGTGCGTAGCACTTGCTTATGTTAGCCTGTAACAGCCACAGAGCCACAGAACTACAGAATCATAGAGCCATAGCTACTTTACTTTACTTGTTTACTACACTTTTGCTGCACTTTTAGTACACTTTTTTTGGTACACTTGTTTACTATACTTAGTACTTTTGTATTACACTTTTACTACACTTTGTAAAATAGAGAGAGAAAAATGTAGTGATGTAGTGAAAGCATAGCAAAAGTGTTACAGGCTAACATAAGCAAGTGTTATGCACTAGGATTACTGGGTAATCAAGGACAATTTTCATTTTTTATCACCTTTATGCTTGTTTCTTTCTTATCTATCCCTTTCAGACACTTTTATCTTATTCTTCTTAGAAAAGGGCAGTTAACTCTGTATGGCCCAGCACTTATAACCATACAAGGGACACTATCATTTATCTTTTGTTTTTATCTAATCATATCTTAATCACCTGGAGCATTATCACTCCTCTAAGGCTCATATCAATAATCTAGACGATCTTGATCTTTTATCTCATCTAATCTATTGGACTTAGACATTTTCCTTTTTATAGATCTTAGATCAGATCCTTATGCCCATGTTCCTAGATCAGATCTATGATCTGATCACAAGGCTATGTCCTTTTCTTATTTATCACATTACTATGCTTCCATCTCACATTTCCTCATGTTCTTCATTAGCTGCCACACCTAGTGTGATGGGCATGTATTTAATCTCCTTCCCACAGCCTTATGGCTATTCCATGCTTCTCTTCCATTCCTGATCCATGCCTTTCCCTCCTGTATTTAATTAGCTGCCACAGATCTGAATCTAGTAGATCAGATCTAGCCACATGTATTTAATCTAGTTTGAATATATAAACCTGAGGAGCCTAGCACTGGATCCCCAGTCTAGTTCTCCTTTGGATATTTCCTCCAATTGAGTCCCACTCAGTTTCCCCTCTCAGTCATCAAGGGCTAGTCCCCTTGCTAGTCTCTAGTCCCAGCAGGTTTGGTTTGCCCTAGGCCCAGTTAGCCTTTTGGAGTCATTTCAAAAAGTGTAGCAAAAAGTGTAGCAAAAAATGTACAAAAAAGCACACAAAGTGTAGCCAAAGTGTAGTTAAAAGACTTTGCAAAATTTCTGTGATGTTTGTTTTCCCACACTTCAGCTGTATTTTCCAAAAGAGGGTTGTTTGTGCTTGTTTGATAATTAAACATATATAAACTATTCACATCCTAAAATTTTCTCACACCTTTTCTTTCTTCAACCATTATCATCTCATTTCTTCAACACATTTCATTACACTTTTGTAACATTTTTTATCCTACAGTTTTCCTTTGACATATATGCTACCTTTGGATATATTTCTTACACTCTTTGATAACCTTCAACTATACACTTTTGATACACTTTACTTATATTTATTTTATATTTGTTACTACACTTTCATTCTTATATAGTCTTACACTTGTATACAGTTTTACTACATTCTTATTCTTCATTATGCTTAGCCTATTTGTAATCACAACAAATATTAAATTCTTTGAGATTCTTTGAAGTGTAAAAGTGACAAGGAATGAATTATTATTAGTAAATTAATGCTTATGACATAGTTTCCCACAGAGTCACAGTTATACAGAGATTGTGTAACTGGATAGAGCTATTCAGAATGGACCAGCCTGGGATGTCTGGGACTCTGTCCAGACACAAGTGATTTGCTGATGTTTACCAAGCTTTTTCGGCTTTTTAACTCTTAAAAAACCATGATAGTTGTTATGATCAGCCCAGGTAGGGACAAGTGTAGATTTGATAGCAAAGCTGGAAACAAGTTTGACTGAGAAGTGCACCAGGAGGGAGATCCCCTAGTATACATGTACACTAAACCAGAGGTCTAGTGGAGGTCGAGAGGACTTGGATGAAGGCATGTAGGGACTTCCTAGTGCAAAGACGCATTTGATCGAATGTTGAGTGTCGGCTGAAAAGACTTGAGTGTAGAGGACAAGGTTGAAGAAGACAAAGGTTGAGTGATGACGATCACACTTAGTGTTCACTCAAAAGTAGAACGGGGACTTGGAGAGGGAAGTGAGGGGCGTGTAGATTCCAAGCAATGGTACAACTAATACACTTGGGGCTTAGTACTGGGAGAGGGGATCATAGGGGAGAATCGAGTAAGACTAAGCTAGGGAATCAGAGGGAGGGGGGAGGAGGTTTATATAGACTAGAGTAACACAGCCACCAGGGTAAGGGGAGTGGTGGGTTGAGGGCACAGGTCAGAGGGCAAGGACAAGTATAGTAATATAGTACAAGGGTCGCAGGATCAAAGGATCACATCAAAGGATCAAAGGGAACAAGAGGGCAAAGGGGAAGGGTCTAGGCTTACATGGGTGAAAGGGGAACTTAGAAGGGAACCATGCATAGCCCCAGGAGAATGGAGGGGAGGGGGGGATCTCGGGGTTGTGGATACTAGGTCTGAGTCACGCTGCTCAGGTGCAGGAGAGGTGAAGAATTTATGGGGGCTTCAGAGACACGGATGAGCAAGTGAGGGGTAGCATCACCAGGTAAACCTAGGAGATCAGGGGAAAAGATAGGGGGCACCAACAAATCATAACAATAGTACAACAAGTTTAACATAATGAAAACAAGTGCTTATTTATCTCACCTGTGTTATGATTCATTGGTATCCCCCCATCTTTTCCCCTTCCATCATTCCCTCCCTTTTCCTGCAAGCTCCTTGACCACCCCCGATGACCCTCTTTGACTACCTCGACAACTTCCCTTGATCAGATCATCATCTAACTGTTAAAGGCTAACATAAGCAAGTGCCATGCACTAGGATTACAGCATAATCAAGGACAAATTTTCATTTTTTATTGTCCTTATGCTTCACATTTCTTATCTATCTCTTTCAGACACTTTTATCTTATTCTTCTTAGAAAAGGGCAGTTAACTCTGTAAGGCCCAGCACTTATAACCATACAAGGAATGCTATCAATTATCTTTTCCCTTATCTAATCATACCTTAGACCCATGGAGCATTATCAACTCCACTATGGCTCATATCAATGATCTAGATGATCTTAATCTTTTATCTTATCTAATCTTTTGGACTTAGACATTTTCCTTTCTATAGATCTTAGATCTGATCTGGGATCTGATCACTAAAGCTATGTTCTTTCTTCTTATTCACATTACTATGCTTCTATTTCACATCACCTTATGTTTTACTCATGTTTCTCATATCCTGCCACACCTTGTGTGATGTGCATGT
>JBBPRS010000608.1:0-10037 GCA_038093155.1 Boletus huronensis
ATTTCCCTCCTTTGAGATCCACTCAGTCCCCCCCTCTTGAGGCTAGTTTCCCTCTTGAGATCTATAGTCTTTAGCTTGTTGGTTTGGTTTGCCCTAGGCCCAGTCAGCCCTTAGGAGCCATTTCAGAGATAGTGGCACCAAGATTTCAAGGTGCAGATAATAGCCAGGAGTTTCTGATCATATATATCATAGTTTCGTTCAGCTGGGAGGAATGCTTGGGAGAGATATGAACATGGGTGCCAGTCCCCATTTTCGTTGGTTTGAAGGAGGACTGCTCCAGAAGCAAATTTGGAGGCGTTTGTAGCGATTGCAAAGGGAGTGGAGAGGTCGGGCATGTGAAGGATGGGTTTAGCTAAGAAGAGGGCTTTCAAGGAGTCGAAAGCATTTTGGCAGGAAGGATTCCAATTCCAGGCGGTGTTCTTCTTAGTGAGATCGAGGAGAGGGCTGTTACGGTCGTAACAGGTTACGTCAGACTTTCTCACCAGTCTATCTATTTTTCCTGATTTTACTTTATTTTATTCTTCTAAAAAAAAGGCAGCTTCAGCAGTAAGGCCTAGTGAATAACATCCACTCAGTGGAGGGACACTTTTATCTTATCTTATCAGATTAGATTACTCACACAGAGATCTCTGATCATCCGCTACGGCTCATGCCATAGTCTAGACGACTTGGCGATTCTTTTCTTTTCCCCGATCCAATCTGCGATCTGGATCTTTCCCCATATGACTAGATTAGTCACACGGTAATCTCTGTTGGCTTCTCTTCTTATTTTAATTACCGCTCATGCTTCTCTTCCATTTCATCACCATGCCTTATGCACATGTTATACTTCCATTCCAGCACAGGTATTTAATCTCCGTTACCCTAGATCCTACATCGGTAGATCTAGTGTACACATGTACAATTAAGTAGTATGCTATATAAACCCAGAGACTACAATAAGGATTTCCTCAGTCTAGTTCTCTTGGGAATTTCCCCCATAGAGATCCACTCGACCCTCTTCACTTCTCTCTTCTTTTGTTTGGTTGTAGGTTTGCCTTGAGCAAGATAGCTCTTTGGCCATTTCAAGGGCAGGCGACAGTGGCGAAGTCAGGGATGAATCGTCGATAAAAATTGGCAAAGCCAAGGAAGGATCTGACATCCTTGACTTTCTGGGGGATTGGCCATGAGGCAATTCCGTCTAGTTTTACGGGATCCATGGCGATTTGGCCGGGTCGGATGATCATGCCAAGGTATTCAACTTCAGTGGCAGTAAAGGTGCATTTCTCGAGTTTAAGGTGGAGGTCTAGCTCAGTCATCCGTTGGAGGACTCGTTTAGTTCTCTCTTCATGAGTTTTTGCATCGGGGGATAGGATGAGGAGTGTTATGGTTGTAACAGGTTACGTCAGACTTTCCCACAAGTCTATCTATTTTCCCCAATTTTACTTTATTTTATTCTTCTAAAAAAAAGGCAGCTTCGGTGGTAAGGCCTAGCAAATAACATCCACTCAGTGGAGGGACGCTTTTATCTTATCTTATCAGATTAGATTACTCACACAGAGATCTCCGATCATCCACTATGGCTCATGCCACAGTCTAGATGACTTGGCGATTCTTTTCTTTTCCCTGATCCGATCTACGATCTGGATCTTTCCCCATATGAATATATTGGTCGCACGGTAATCTCCATCAACTTCTCTTCTTATTTAATTAATGCTCATGCTTCTCTTCCATTTCATCACCATGCCTTATGCATATGTTATGCTTCCATTCCAGCACAGGTATTTAATCTCCATTACCCTAGACCCTACATCGGTAGATCTAGTGTACACATGTACATATACACCCATGCATATATAAGCCCAGAGACTACGACAAGGATTTCCTCAGTCTAGTTCTCTTGGGAATTTCCCCCTTAGAGATCCACTCGACCTTCTCTTTCTCTTCATCTCTTGTTTGGTTGTAGGTTTGCCTTGAGCATAGTTCGCTCTAAGGCCATTTCACTAGAACTAGACTACTTTTCAGCTCAACCCTTATCTACCACCCCACCGGAATGCAAAGTGCATATCTGGCGAAGAACCAGTAGTCAAAGTCACAAGCACTCACAGTAGAGGCCCTAGTGCCTATCTGTTTTCACAGGACACTCCGTTCGTTCCCGGCACCAGACCGTACCCCGGGACAGGACAGCCTTCGTCACCCTTTCGTGGCAAGTAGCGGACCGGCAGGCGCCCTCCCTACTTCCGAAAGACTTAGGCCCAAACAGGAGCTGGCGGCCGTAGAGAGACGGAGCCCAGTGTGTGAAGAACCTACACCAGACCCTTTTGAGCATTTCACCTATGCTCTCAGCGAGCCGCTCTCACCAGAGCACTTCAATTTGCTCAAAGATTCAGACAGCGACTTTCTGTATCCGAAGAACGCGTATCAGATTCTCGCCCTAGCTTACAGATCGGGCTACCAAGGCCCCTTATGCCCCAAGTTACCAGAACTTGACCAACAGTCGGCAATTGCCATCAGCTCATTGGAAGTCAATCCGAATGACAACTTCGGCATAGAGCCGGATTATTTGTCACAAGTACCGATCCCAGCACATCTTCTCCCACCCTGCCCAATTACTCCAGACCTCGTAGAGACTGGGGCCAGGATCTTTACCGGCGGATCAGTACCGAGACTCTCAACCATAGTGGTAAAGAGAGAGAGAGAGGAAATCCCAGAGTTAATAGAAGCTCCACCAAAGAAGAAGGTGAAAGTTGTAAAGAGGACTGTTCGCAGATTAAACGGAGGAGAGCCTTTGTCAGACAATGCTTATACAAGCAAAAGTCTCAGGCCCAGAATCTCCCTATGATTACTGAAGAAATTTAGGTAGTCATAATGACATCACTTCCTGCTTCTCTGGCTGCAGTTTTGACCGAAGCAGGACTCAGAGATAATTCCTGGTCTAACTTAGCCAGCGAATTACGTCTTTATATGGAAAACCAGGAGAACTGGCTCGAAACAACCCGGTTACTTAATATCAATCTACAGAATCAGATTGCGCAGCTCGATGCTCAGCTCACTGCCATCCCCGCTGCTGTACCAACAGCATCCTCCTCCAGAGCCTTGACAAGCTCTGAGCCAAAACTGTCTAAGATATTCGCAGACCCCGGTACCTACGATGGTACTAAGGGAAAGAAATTTGAAGAATGGTGGACACGTATCTGTGCCTGGCGCGACATAAACGTGACTGCCCTTGCAGGACAAAACAGCATCCGGGCCATGCTTTCCAGAATGACCGGAGGAGAAGGTAGCGCATTCGCATGTGCTATTCTTAATAAAATGATTGAAGGCGAATACCACTTGACGTGGTCTGACTTCGCCAAAACGGTCGAAAGTCATTTCTGAAGTTCCACGGAAAGGGACTGGAACCGCAAAGCACTATGCTCCCTTAAGCAAGGTGATCAAACCATGGATACGTTCATCATGAAATTCATGATGTATTAAATGCTCACCGGCTATGATGAAGACCGGGTAATCAAGCTTCTGATCACCCAAAATGGTCAATATGATAATCTCGACAAATTCATTGTGGACCTGAAAAAGGCAGGATCACGCAAACAACTGCTGAAGTATATCGGCAAAGGCACAGCCGATCGGGTCGCTCGCCGCTGCGATCCTGACGCAATGGACGTTGACATCACAAGAAGCAGCACCAATAAAGGAAAGAAGGCAGACGTGACTTGTCACAACTGCCACGAATCTGGACACTTCGCCAAGGAGTGCAAGAAGCCGAAGAAGTCTTGCGGCTAATGCAAATTCCTCAGCAGAGGTCATCGCTCCTTGTGCTCGAAGCACACCCACCGACAGGCCCGAGCGGCTGATGTCTCTGACGAAGAAGAAAAGCCCAAAGATAAAAAGGAATCCAAGGGCAAAGGTAAAGAGCGTGGCTGGGCCAACGCCATCAAAGGAATGAATCTTGACGAGGCCAGGGCCTGGTTCGCAGATTACGAAGCAATCACTTCAAAAAATTAGGTAGTCCAAAGCGTGTATCTGGGTGCGCCGCGGACCACAATAGATACGCTCCCCTTCCTGTAGAAGAAGTTTCACAGGAAGATAATTCTATTTCCCACGGGCAGTCGCCTCAAAGCGATGGCAGGAGTAAACCTGTATTAAATCCCACTTTATCACCCCCTTCCCCTCAATTCCCAGACAACGTCTTCGTGAGAAATGTCAAAATAGAAAAAGAAGTCCTAATGGAGATAGGCATAAAACCGAGAGACTCCAAAAGGAAATACATTCACATGAAGGCCCTGCTAGACTCAGGCGCCAACGTAATATTCATTGACAAATTATGGGCCCTCGCCAACGATATTCCCCTTATGGCCCTCAGGCGGCCTATTCCCGTATATAATGTAGACGGATCAAAGAATTCCACTGGTTCTATTACCCACAGTGCGGAGTTGATATTAGAGTTTGATGGACACCACGAGCAAGTCTCGGCAGAAGTCACAGACCTGGGAAAGAACATGTTCATTCTAGGGTATTCATGGCTCAAGCGCCACAACCCGGAGATTGATTGGACACGAGGCATGGTCAAGATGACACGATGCCCTTCCCACTGTCAAGCACTGCAGGATAAACCCTTCTTCGTTCAGAGAATCAAAAAGGAAGAACTAGACATTCAATATGAAGTCTACGCCACTATCCGCGCTCTAGAAGCGTCTAAAACCGATAAACCTAAAGAAAAGACAGTGGAAGAACTGGTTCCCTTTGCCTATCACAAATATTTAGAAGTCTTCCAAAAGAAGCAATCTGAGCGGATGCCAAAACAAAAAACATGGGATCATGCCATAGATATGAAAGAAGGTTACGTGCCCAAAAAAGGATGTATCATCCCTCTATCGCCTACCAAGCAAGAAGAAGTCACAGCGTTCCTTGATGATTAGCTCACTAAAGGCTATATTCGGCCTTCTAAGTCCCCGCAAACATCCCCCATGTTCTTCATCCCAAAAAAGGATGGCAAGAAGCGTATGGTATAGGATTACTGATACCTCAATGAACACACGGTTAAAAACAATTATCCGCTCCCCCTTATTTCCCAACTTGTAGACAAGTTGAAAGGCGCAAAATTATATATGAAGATGGACCTTAGATGGGGATACAACAATGTATGCATCAAAGAAGGCAATGAATGGAAAGCCGCTTTCACATGCTTCCGCGGATCGTTCAAACCCCTAGTCATGTTCTTCGGATTATGCAACTCTCCCGCAACCTTCCAAGTGATGGTTAACGACATCTTTTCAGATATGGACTTCATTGTCATTGTTTACATTGATGACATTCTAGTATTTACCAAAACAGATGATGAGAAAGAACATCAGAAGATTGTTCTAGAAGTTCTCAAACGTCTCCAAGAAAATGATTTATTCATAAAACCCGAAAAATGCACCTTCTTAGTACCTGAAGTCGATTTCCTTGGGATGATTGTCGGCAAGGACGGCATCTCCATGGAAGGATCTAAAGTCGCCGCCATCAGGGAATGGCCAAAACCCAAGACAGTTAAAGGAGTTAGAAGCTTCCTTGGATTGGCAAACTTCTATCGCAGATTCATTAAAGATTACGCACTCGTAGTGAGGCCGTTACATGATCTGATGAAAAAGGATGAACCCTTCCAATGGTTAGAAGCTTAGCAGACCACGTTTGATACGCTCAAATCTGCTTTTACAACTGCTCCCATTCTGGCTTACCCCGACGAAACGGCAAAGTATCGTTTAGAAAGCGATGCTTCGGACTTTGCCACAGGAGCTGTATTATCTATAGAAAAGAATGGGGTTTTCCACCCCATGGCTTACAGTTCCCACGCTATGACCCCTCAGGAACGTAATTATCCCATCGCAGACAAAGAAATGCTTTCTGTCATGCAAGCCCTAGAGCAATGGCGCCACCACTTAGAAGGCGCTCGGCAACCATTTGAAATATGGAACGATCACACCAATTTACAATGGTTCATGACTCAGCAGGATCTTAACCGACACCAAGCGCGTTGGGCGATGTACCTGTCCCACTTCAACATGACTTGGCATTACAAACCAGGAAAGACCATGACGAAGCCAGATGCTCTCTCTAGATGAGAAGATCACATGGATGGTATCGAGGATGACAACAAGGGTGTCACCGTTATCTCCCCGGACAACATCAGATCTACGATCCTGATTGCGGATGAAGGGGCTATTATTAAACAGAAAATCTTTAATGCCACATGCTTGCTCAGCGAAGCGGATGTGCAACGGCTTCAGAAGAAACATACCATCAGTGAAGAACGTGATGGATGTTTATACGATTCTTTCGGACGTATCTATGTGCCAGATTCCAACATCCTCAAAATGGAAATATTGGAGAAGCACCATGATTCTCCCCTAGCGGGACATCCCGGCTATGAGAAGACCCTAGATCTTTTTCAATGTAACTATTATTGGCCAGGAATGGCCACATTATGCAAAGATTACGTCGCTAGATGCGAAACATGCCAACATTTCAAAAGTGGAAACACAGCCCCAGCAGGCTTGTTACGCCCACTCCCTATTCCAAATACCCCGTGGGAACACATCACAGCCGACTTCATTTTGGGACTTCCCGATTCCCACAGTTATACTTCTATTCTCATGGTAGTGGATCGCCTCTCTAAAGAAGTGGAGCTGATTCCTTGCCACGACACATGCTCGGCCTTAGACACGGCCAAACTCTTTATGAATAACATTTGGAAGCACCACAGCCTCCCACGTTCTATTACATCCGATCGCGGACCACAGTTCGCCGCTAAGGTTATGCAGGAGCTTAACCAAGCACTCGGAATTTCTACCAAATTGAGCACCACCTTCCATTCCCAAACGGACGGACAATCTGAGATTGTAAACAAGACGGTCGGCAAGTTCCTTCACATGTTCTGCTTCAACAAGCAAGAAGCATGGTCGGACTGGCTATCTATCGCTCAATTCTCTATTAATAACAATAAACACGTGTCGACCAAGAAAACTCCATTTGAGGTCACACGATTGTATGTGCCACATATGGGCATAGAGCCCCTATCTCAGAATAGCACACCAGCTGCGCAGAAATTCGCTGCAGATATGGCAGAAACCATAGATCAAATGCGCAAAAACATAGAAAAAGCTCAGGAAAATATGAAAAAACAAGCAGACTCCAAGAGATCCACAGCCCTTCTTACGAAATCGGCCAGAAAGTCTGGCTATCCACCGAAAATCTGCGCTTGACGCACGCTTCTAAAAAGTTATCGGAGAAATGGCTTGGTCCATACGAAATTCTCCAAATTATGCCAAACGCCATAAAATTAAAACTCCTGAGATCACTTCAGATCCACCCTGTCGTTAATGTATCATGGATAAAACCGTACAAAGACCGCTTGGATGGACAGCCCTCCAACCAGCCGGGACCAGTGCTAGTCACTGAGGACTGCGACAACGAATGGGAGGTCGACTACTTGGTTGACTCTCGGATGAAAAACAAAAAACTAGAATATTTAGTTCACTGGAAAGGTTACGACGACACAGATCGTACTTGGGAACCTCGTTCGAATCTTGCAGGTGCTAAAGAAGCACTTAAAGACTTTCACACGACCCACCCATCAGCGCCAAGGGCTCTGAACATCCCACCCGTCGATTTCCTCCTTTTATTTGGTAAACGCCCAGAGTCGTTGACCACTATACAGTCTAAACATGAACCCTTCAATCGCCTGGAAGTCGATTCATAAAGAGGGGGTAGTGTTACGGTCGTAACAGGTTACGTCAGACTTTCCCACAAGTCTATCTATTTTTCCCGATTTTACTTTACTTTATTCTTCAAAGAAAAAGGCAGCTTCAGTGGTAAGGCCTAGCGAATAACATCCACTTAGTGGAGGGACACTTTTATCTTATCTTATCAGATTAGATTACACCCATGGAGATCTACGATCATCCGCTACGGCTCATGCCACAGTCTAGACGACTTGGCGATTCTTTTCCTTTCCCCAATCCAATCTACGATCTGGATCTTTCCCCATATGGCTATATTGGTCACACAGTAATCTCCGTTGACTTCTCTTCTTATTTAATTACCACTTATGCTTCTTCTTCCATTCCTGATCCATGCATATGCCTCATGTCATTCCATCAGAACCTTCTGATACATGCGTATTTAATCTCCGTTACCCTAGACCCTACATCGGTAGATCTAGTGTACACATGTCCAAATAAGTAGTATGCTATATAAACCCAGAGACTACGACAAGGATTTCCTCAGTCTAGTTCTCTTGGGAATTTCCCCCATTGAGATCCACTCGACCTTTCTTCTTTTCTTCTGTATTTGATTGTAGGTTTGCCTTGAGCCGTTCAGCTCTTTAGGGTCACTTCAAAACCAGCTTCTGGTGAAGACTTGAAGTAAAGAGCTTGGATGCTCAAGAGCTTAGATTGAAAGGGTTCTAACGACCCAGTATTTATACCTAAAGATATAGTGCACAGACCATGCTGTGTCTGACGAGTATAGTAACTATAGTACTATAAATGGAAGTGCCCATAGCCCTATGATAAGAGGGCAAATCACTATTGGTGGAACCTATAGTATCACTGACAGCTATAGTACATCCTGTCGTTATCAGCTGACAGACAGAGGATGAACTCAGAACCCTAGGGTAGAGGGTTATGACGTCATAAATAAGAGATAAGAAACCCTATAACCCAGGGTGAAGGATATGACATCATGTTCTAGACTTGATGACTAAGCAAGGTCTAGAACCTCAATAATGAATATAAACAGGGGACTGAAAAGAAGGTTTAAGGTTTGATCATAAAAGACCATATGAAGAATAAGGTTCTGGAAGTGAAATCCGAAGGTGAAAACCTTATATCTTCAATACAAGGGACACTATCAGTTATCTTTTTCCCTTATCTAATCATATCTTAATCACCTGGAGCGTTATCACTCCTCTAAGGCTCATATCAATGATCTAGATGATCTTGATCTTTTATCTCATCTCATCTATTGGACTTAGACATTTTCCTCTTTCTAGATCTTAGATCAGATCTATATGCATATGTTCCTAGATCAGATCTGTGATTTGATCACAAGACTATGTTCTTTTCTTATTTATCACATTACTATGTGTTACACTTAACCCGGATAGGACCAAGCATAGACCTTCGAGGTCGTCCATCGGTTCATGACTCGGGTGAGCTGAGGACCAAATAGGTGCGATGGGTGAGTTGAGACTCAAACATGAAGAGTCCATGATGGGACGGCCAAGACCTCAGGCGAGCGAGATGACAAAGGGGCATAGATTCAATGAAGAACTAGCTAAGGCAGAGAGGAGGTCCTTGGGTTACAACTGGGTAAATGAAGGTAGGTCAAGATGGGGAGATGGGAGCAGGAGAGGGGATCTAAATAGGTGTCGCGGCTGTGCACAGACCAAGGTATGTAGGGCTAAGGGTAGTCCGAATAAAGGAATACACGAGGTTGAGAAGCGTAGGGCTAAGGGTATTCCGAATAAAGGAATACATGAGGTCAAGAAGCATAGGGTTAAGGGTAGTCCGAATAAAGGAATACACGTGGACGAGAAGCAAGAGATGAAAGGGGAGAGGGGTCGGAGAGATCCAAGAACTGACCTCGAGGAGGAGGCGTGGTGGGGTGATGTGGCAGGGGAGGGACGATGCAGCTAGACAGTGACACAGCTAGGCGGAGGTGTGACAGAGGGGGTACACGGTTAGGGGGAGGTTCAAGTAAGAGGGATACCGACTAGGCGATCAAGGACTAGAGGATAAGATCGAGAGGGGAGAGGGTGGGAGGGTCGAGGGTGAGACAAGGGGAAGGCAAGGAAGAAAAAGAAACAGGCTAGATCACGTGCTCAGCAGTAATCGTAACACTATGCTTCCATCTCACATCTCCTCATGTTCTTCATTAGCTGCCACATCTAGTGTGATGGGCATGTATTTAATCTCCTTCTCACAGCCTTATGGCTATTCCATGCTTCTCTTCCATTCCTGATCCATGCCTTTCCCTCCTGTATTTAATTAGCTGCCACAGATCTGAATCTAGTA
>JBBPRS010000609.1:0-10026 GCA_038093155.1 Boletus huronensis
TACATAGCCATAAGGCTGTGAGAAGGAGATTAAATACATGCACATCACACAAGGTGTGGCAGGATATGAGAAACATGAGTAAAACATATGGTGATGTGAAAAGGAAGCATAGTAATGTGAATGAGAAGAAAGAACATAGCTTTAGTGATCAGATCACAGATCTGATCTAGGAACAGAAGCATAGAGATCTGATTTAAGATCTATAGAAAGGAAAACATCTAAGTCCAAACGATAAAATGAGATAAAAAGATAAAAGATCAAGATCATCTAGATCATTGATATAAGCCATAGTGGAGTTGATAGCGCTCCCTGGGTCTAAGGTATGATTAGATAAGGGAAAAGATAATTGATAGTGTCCCTTGTATGGTTATAAGCACTGGGCCTTACAGAGTTAACTGCCCTTTTTTAAGAAGAATAAGATAAAAGCGTCTGAAAGAGATAGATAAGAAAAGTGAAGCATAAGGACGATAAAAAAATAAAAATTGTCCTTGATTATGCTGTAATCCTAGTGCATGGCACTTGCTTATATTAGCCTGTAACAAGTTCCATGGATTGGTCGAGGGATTCCAGGATGGTAATGGCTCAGGTTTCCCAGTTGATGATTAGGTTGGCTTCCCTCACTCAGGGATTTCTGAGGATGAGATTGGTGTGTCCAGTGGCCATGACATGGAAGATTGTCTTCATGACCACTTCTTTGAAGCTGACGAAGAGGGTGCAGGAGTGGGTGATAAGGCCGCCTTTGTTCTGAGAGTGGTCAGCATTACATGCATTCATGGGTTTTGTGAGTTTTCAGAGGGGGAGTTTTAGTTTCTTAGCGAAGTCTTTGTCGATGCAGGAGATGTCTGCTCCACTATTGACGAGGGCAATGGTATCAAGAACTGGAAGGCTGTCAGAGGGAATGACAATTTGGACAGGGATCTGGAGGGATCAATCAGAGAGGAGATCACTGTAGATGGTGACTTTGCCAATGAAGGGGCCAGAGTTGTCAGAACTGAAGTCGGTGTCTTTCTCAGACCCATTGTAATCTGGGCGGTCCATGTCTATGTCTCCTTCGGGGTGGGCCATGTCGTTGTCGTTGTCAGGACAGTAGACAAGTTTCGGGACTTCATCTTTTGTTGGAGATGGTGGGGTCATTTTGTGGTCAGAGTGAAGGGAGGGGTCTGGGGAGTCTTCTCGTATGGGGGAGGGTGGTGGTGTAAGTTTCTTGTTTTTCACAAGGTGGAGATGTCAGGATGGGGATGGTGGGTGTTACGCTTGACCCGGATAGGGGTGAGCACGACCTAGATAAGCCCAGTACTGGTGGTGATAGGGACAATAGTCGAGCTTGCAAAAGCAAGAGTGCTAGTGAGTGTGCTTGGGAATGTCGAGCGGTGACCTCCACCGAGGAATTTGCATTCGCCGCAAGACTTCTTCAGCTTGTTTCACTCCTTGGCAAAGTGTCCAGATTCATGGCAGTTGTGACAAGTCACGTCTGCCTTCTTTCCTTTGTTGGGACCGCTTCTTGTGACATCTACGTCCATTGCGTCGGGATCACAGCGGCGAGTGACCTGATTGGCTGTTCCTTTGCCAATGTATTTCAGCAGTTGTTTGCATGATCCTGCCTTCTTCAGGTCTGCAATGAATTTGTTGAGGTTGATGTATCGACCATTTTGGGTGATCAGAAGCTCGATAATGCTTCGATTCACGTTTTGTTCGAGAAGCTTGATTACCCAGTCATCTTCATAGCCGGCGAGTGTTTGATACGTCATCAATTTCATGATGAATGTATCCATCATTTGGTCTCCTTGCTTAAGGGAGCATAGCGCCTTCCGGTTCCAATCCTTTTCTGTGGAGCTCTGGAAGTGACTTTCGACTGTTGCAGCGAAATCAGTCCACGTGAAATGATATTCGCCTTCAATCATTTTATTGAGAATAGCACGTGTGAACGCGCTAGCTTCTCCTCCGGTCATTCTGGAAAGTACGGCCTGGATGCCATTTTGTCCTGCGAGTGCTTGTACATTCACATCGCACCAGGCGCGGATATGTGTCCACCACTCTTCAAATTTCTTTCCCTTAGTACCGTTGTAGGTACCAGGGTCAGCGGATATCTTAGACAGTTTTGGCTCTGAGCTTGTCGAGGCTCGGGAGGAGGATGCTGTTGGGACAGCGGCGGGGATAGCAGCGAGCTGAGCATCGAGCTGCGTGATTTGATTCTGTAGATTAATATTGAGAAGCCGAGTGGTCTCCAGTCGGTTCTCCTGATTTTCCATATAAAGTCTTAACTCGCTGGCTAAGTTAGCCCAGGAGTTGTCTCTGAGTCCTGCTTCGGTCAGAGCCGCAGCCAGAGAAGCAGGAAGTGATGTCATTGTTTCTACCTAAACCTCTTCAGTAATCGTAAAGAGATTTTGGGCCTGAGAGTTTTGCTTGTGTAAGCATTGTCTGATAAAGGCTCTCCGCCCCTTAGTCTGCGAACGGTCCGCTTTACAACCTTCACCTTCTTCTTCGGTGGAGCTTCTACTAACTCCGGGGTCTCCTCTCTCTCTTTCTTTACTACTACGGTCGAGAGCTTCAGTACTAATCCACCTGTAAAGATCCTGGCCCCAGTCTCTACGAGGTCGGGAGTAATTTGGCAGGGTGGGAGAAGATGTACTGGGATTGGTGCTTGGGACAAAAAGTCCAGCTCTATGCCGAAGTTGTCGTTCGGATCAACTTCCGATGAGCCGATGGCAATTGCTGACTGTTGGTCGAGTTCTGGTAACTTGGGGCATAAGGGGCCTTGGTAGCCCAATCTGTAAGCTAGGGCGAGAATCTGATACGCATTCTTCAGGTACAGAAAGTCACCGTCTGAATCCTTTAGCAAATTGAAGTGCTTGGATGAGAGCGGCTCACTGAGAGCGTTGGTGAAATGCTCAAAAGGATCTGGGGTTGGTTCTTCACACACTGGGCTCCGCTTTTCTATGGCCGCCTGCTCCTGTTCGGGCCTAAGTCTTTCAGAAGTGGGGAGGGCACCTGCCGGTCCGCTACTTGCCACGAAAGGGTGACGAAGGCTGTCTTGTCCCGGTGCACGGTCTGGTGCCAGGAACGAACGGAGTGTCCTGTGAAAACAGATAGGCACTAGTGCCTCGACTGTGAGTGCTTGTAACCTTGACTACTAGTTCTTCGCCAGATATGCACTTTGTGTTCTGGTGGGGGTGGTAGGTAAGGGTTGAGACAAAAGTATAGTCTAGTTCTAGTGAAATGGCCAAAGAGCAAACTGCTCAAGGCAAACCTACAACCAAACAAAAGAGAAGCAAGAGGGTCGAGTGGATCTCTATGGGGGAAATTCCCAAGAGAACTAGACTGAGGAAATCCTCGTCATAGTCTCTGGGCTTATATATGCATGGATATGTATGTACATGTATACGCTAGATCTACCAATGTAGGGTCTAGGGTAACGGAGATTAAATACCTGTGCTGGAATGGAAGCATAACATGTGCATAAGGCATGGTGATGAAATGGAAGAGAAACATGAGTGGTAATTAAAATAAGAAGAGAAGTCAACAGAGATTACCATGTGACCAATATATCCATATGGGGAAAAGATCCAGATCGTAGATCGGATCAGGAAAAGGAAAAGAATCACCAAGTCATCTAGACTGTGGCATGAGCCGTAGCAGATGATCAGAGATCTCCGTGGGAGTAATCTAATCTGATAAGATAAGATAAAAGTGTCCCTCCACTAGGTGGATGTTATTCGCTAGGCCTTACCGCCGAAGCTGCCTTTTTCTTAGAAGAATAAATGAAAGTAAAATCGAGAAAAATAGATAGACTCATAGGAAAGTCTGACATAACCTGTTACGACCATAACATCCCCGCTCTCTCGTCTCCCCATCTTGACCTACCTTCATCCACCTGGTCATAGCCCAAGGACCTCTCCCCTGTTGTAGCTAGTTCTTCATTGAATCTATGCTTCCTCATCATCTCGCTCGCCTGAGGTCTTGGCCGTCCCATCATGGACTCTCCAAGCTCTAGTCTCGATTTGCCCCTCACACCTACTTGGTCACCTTCTCACTCAAGTCATGAATGAATAGATGACCTCGAAGGTCTATGCTTAGCCCTATCTGGGTTGAGCATAACAGATACCCCCCCATCTTTTCCCCTTCTACCTTTCCTGCAAGCTCCTTGACTACCTTGATGACCCACCATCCCATCGCTAAGACCTCCTTTGACCACACCATCGTCTACCCACGTCACCCCTTAGCCATATCATCCTTAGCCACATCATCCTTGGCCACGTCACCCTTGGGCCATGTCATCCCCTAGCCGCATCATCCCTCAGCCACGTTACCCCAGCCATGTCACCTATTGCACCCTTCATCCACAGGCTATGCATGGTTCCCTTTTAATTCCCCTTTGCCCATGTAAGCCTCCCCCTTTAATCTTTCATCTCCATGATCACTTGATCCCGATCCTTTCCCCTTACATCTTGACTACCATACCTGTCCTCGCCCTTAGCCCTTGCCCTTGACCCTCAGTTCCTCCTCTGCCCAGGTGGCAGTGTTACCTTAGGCTACATAAACCCCCACCCTCCTGCTCTCTAATTCCTTAGCTTAGTCTTACTCAATTCTCCCTATGACTTCTCACTCCCCATACTAAGCCCTGAGCGTACTTGTTGTACTTCACTTGGAATCCACATCCTCCGCTTCCCTCTCTAAGTCCCCATCCTACTTCCGAATGGATGCTGAATACAACTGTTAACTCTTGACCTTTGTCTTCCACTTACTCTTGTCCTCGAACTTGTCTTCAAGCTAGTATTCAACACTTGAAGCTCAGCTCTCAACCATTCTTAAGTCTCCGCAAGCCAGCAGATCAGTACTCTTTCGTCCTTGACTTTTGTTATCAAGTCTACGCTTATCCCTACCCAGGTTGATCATAACATGACGTGGCTGGGGTATGACATGGCTGGAAGATGATGCATCTAGAGGATGATGTGGCCAGAGACAATGGAGGAGTTGTCAAGGTAGTCAAGAAGGGGTCATCAGGAATGGTCAAAGAGCTCGTGGGGGAGGAAGGAGATGATGGAAGGGGAAAAGATGGGGGGTACCGACAAATCGTAACAGAAAACAGGTCTCATATTTGACGGTCATAGGTTCATTGATGTACCTTATGCTTGGAACATGTCTGAACATCACATATGCCGTCAGTGCACTCAGCCAATTTAGCGCCAAACCCAAACTCATTCATTGGGAGGCAGCAAAACATGTGCTCCGGTATATGCAAGCCACTAAAGATATGGAACTCCGGTTTGATGGAACAGAACTCTCTATGGACATGGACTTCCATGGATATTCCAATGCTGGCTGGTCCTAGGAATTAGACAACTCCCGTTGCACCTCTGGTTTCATATTCATTAGCAATTGTGGAGCTATTTCCTGGTCTAGCAAGCTGCAAAGCATGGTGGCCCTCTCAACCACAGAGTCAGAATATATTAGACTTAGCAATGCCAGACAACATCTAGCCTGGCTCTGATTGTTCTTTGATGAAATCAGACATACATAGAAGGCCCCTACTGAGCTGTTTTGCGACAACCAAGCAGCCATCATCTTATGCTGAGATCCACAATTCCAAGCCCAAACCAAGCACATCCAATAGAAATACCATTTTGTCTGGGATGACTTAGTTGGAAAAGGAGAAGTGGTAGTCCGATATGTCTCCACGAAGGACATGGTGGCAGACATACTCACAAAACCACTTGTGAAAGAACAACATTGGAAATTTGTCTGAGGTATGGGATTACACCTACATTTGAGTGGAAGTGACAAAATACTACCAATCCCAGAACCAGTTCCAGTGGTCCCGACATCCGGAATGGATTGACTCAAAGAGTTACCGACCTTTTTACTTCCGGCCCAGAAGTGTAGTGCCAAGTTTCTGAGCTTGGAAACTTCATCCTGGAAGTCATTCTGGTGTTTTCCCACACTTTCCCAAAAAACTCAGAAAGCTCAGTGTTGAAGCCAGGATATACTAGCAAAGGCAGTTGCTACTTATGACATACCTGGATTGATAGTGGTTAGGCTGGAATGTGTGGGATTGAGTTAGAGATTTGATTAGAACTCAGCTCTGCTGAGTTTGTACCTAAATACATGGAGTGTGTGAACTATGTACTAGATATAGCTATCTACTGTTCAACACTCCCCCTGATCTAATATACCATAGTATATGTACAATCTAGATAGATTCATTTGTGCTAACACTAAGAAAAGGCAAGGTTGTGAAACTCCAAACCAAGCTGTGAATGATACTGCTTGAACTTGATATATCCGAGGTTCTTTGTGAACATATCTGCCAGATTATCATCTTTGGGGATAAAAAACAGTTTCACATGCTTAAAAACCATCACTGCATCATGTATGAAGTGGTATTTGATGAGGATGTGTTTGGATCGTTTTTTGGTGACCGGATTCTTTGCAATGAAGAGAGATCCCTGATTGTCACCACAGATAGGAATGAGATTTAATGGATACCTAAGTTTCTCAAACATCTGCTTTATCCACATGACCTGCCGATAGCAATCACTCAAGGCCATATACTCAGCTTCCGTAGAAGAGAGCGCTGTGGTCTTCTGTAGATGGGAATTCCAGAGGAAAACCCCATTCATGAGCTTCAGGCTATAGCCCATCTGTGAGTGACCAGTGATTTTATCCTGACTCCAGTCTAAGTCAGTGAAGGTGATAATGCCTTTGCCAGATGCACCATCATATACCAATTGGTAATCACTAGTTCTGAGTAGGTACTGGCAGATCTACAGAGCTTTTTCTAAGTGCTCCGGTGACAGGTTGGCGGATTGGTGGGCCATTTGTGTGACAGCATAAGCAGTGTCAGGCCAGGTTCCAATCATAAGATATAGTAAAGATCTGATGACTTGCTGAAAGCATGATCCCATAACAGTGTTAACCAGACTGTTGTTCTTTGAGGGGTAGTAGCCCTGTGGAAGAGGAGTCCAAGCCAGTTTAGCATTGATCATTCCACACTGCTCAAGGACCTTGTTGAGATAGCTTCGCTGGTCAATTATAATGCGCTGACCTTCTTGACATATGTTCATTCGGAGGAATTTGCAAGGTTCCCCAAGATCTCGACATTTCCACTGTTACAATTCATTGATACCCCCCCTATCTTTTCCTCTTCTACCCCTCCTGCGAGCTCCTTGACCACCCCGATGACCCATCATCCCATCACTAAGGCTCCCTTTGACCAGACCATCATCTATCTTTGCATCCTTATGGCTGCGTCATCCCTTAACCACATCATTCCTGTCCATGTCACCTCATGGACACGTCATCCCCTAGCCACATCACCCTTCAGCCACATCACCCCAGCTGCGTCACCCCTTGAACCCTTCACCCGCAGGCTATGCATGGTTCACTTCTAATTCCCCTTTGCCCATGTAAGCCTTCCCCTTTAGTTCTTCATCTCCGTGATCTCTCGATCCTGATCCTTCCCCTTATGTCTTGATTACCTTACTTGTCCTCACCCTTGATCCTTGCCCTTGACCCTCAGTCTCCCCTCTGCCCTGGTGGCAGTGTTATCTTAGCCTATATAAACCTCCACCCCCTCCTCTTTGATTCCCAAGCTTAGTCTTACTTGATTCTCCCTACAACTTCCTGCCCTCTGTACTAAGCCCTAAGTGTACTTGTTGTACTTCACTTGGAATCCTATACTCCCGCTTCCCCTCTCTAAGTCCCCATCTTACTTCCGAGTGGATGCTGAATACGACCGTCACCTCGACCTTCGTCTTCCCTTTGCTCTTGTCCTTGAACTTGTCTTTGAGCTAGTATTCAACACTTGAAGCTCAGCTATCAACCATTCTCAAGTCTCCACAAGTCAGCAGATCAGTAATTCTTCATCCTTGACTTTTGTTATCAAGTCTATGCTCATCCCTACCCAGGTCGATCATAACACCCACCTTTTCATGAAGGCAGCCTTGATTGTATTTACAAGGCTCTTTAAGGGTCCGCAAAAGAGTGTGTCATCAACATAGATAATGGCAATAGTGGTACTCACTTAGGCTATTACCGGGCTATGTTGGGGCTATTGTGAGAATCTGAAAAATGTTGTGGATTGGATTGTAGTATTCGGAGTTTGAAAATAATGCCTGCTTTGCACCCATCTCCTTGACGCTCTGCCAGGCTTCAAGCCTTGACAAATAGGCCTTTTGCCATGGCTGGCAAGACTCAGCCTGCTGTAAATGTACAGAATACATCAGCCCAAAATCCTACCCAGGCCCCATCAGCAAGCCAAAGGGGTGGTAGTATGCCTCCAAAGAAACAGCATGGAAGGGGTAGCAAGGCTGTTATGATCGACCCAGGTAGGGATAAGCGTAGACTTGATAACAAAAGTCAATGGTGAAGAACTAGAGTTATACACCTAAAGGGAATTCCTTTAGTGTACGCGTATACTAATCCGCTGACGTGCAGAGACTGGAGGACGGTTGAGAGCTGAGCTTCAAGTATTGAGTACTGGCTCAAGAACAAGTCTGAGGATGAAGGTTCAAGTGGAAGACGAAGGTTGGGATGATGGTCGTATTCAGCATCCATTCGGAAGTAGGATGGGGACTTAGAGAGGGAAGCGGAGGATGTGGATTCCAAGTGAAGTACAACGAGTACGCTTGGGGCTTAGTATGGGGAGTGGGAAGTCATAGGGAGAATTGAGTAAGACTAAGCTAAGGAATTGGAGAGCAGGGGGGTGGGGGTTTATATAGCCTAAGGTAACACTGCCACCTGGGCAGAGGAGGAACTGAGGGTCAAGGGCAAGGGCTAAGGGTGAGGACAGGTATGATAGTCAAGATGTAAGGGGAAAGGATCGGGATCAAGTGATCACAGAGATGAAAGATTAAAGGGGGAGGCTTACATGGGCGAAGGGGAATTACAAGGGAACCATGCATAGCCTGTGGGCAAAGGGTACAGGGGTGACACGGCTAGGGTGATGTGGCCAAAGGATGATGTGGTGAGGGGATGATGTGTCCATAGGATGATGTGGATAGGAATGACATGGCTAAGGGATGATGCGGCCATGGGAATACGAGGATGGATGATGGCTTGGTCAGAGGGGGTCTTAGTGATGGAATGATGGATCATCGGGATGGTCAAGGAGCTCGCAGGAGGGGAAGAAGGGGAAAAGATGGGGGGGTACTAACAAATCGTAACAAAGGCCACACCTGCACCTGCACCTGCCCTGCCTTCATCATCTACATCGGCAAGTGTGTCCACCCCTGCCCCATCAGCTCCTCCCCCTGCCAAAAAGACACCAACTACAAATATAGCATGGGATGCAAGGTGCATGGATATGTTGGTTACATGGATCACATTGCATGCTGCTGATCACCACATTTTATTCCATGATTGCTCATCATCTACATCATCAAAGCTCTCATGTTACGATCAACCCGGGTAGGGATGAGCATAGACTCGATAACAAAAGTCAAGGATGAAGAGTTACTAATCTGCTGACTTGCGGAGACTTGGGAATGGTTGTGTTACAGGCTAACATAAGCAAGTGCCATGCACTAGGATTACAGTGTAATCAAGGACAATTTTCATTTTTTATCGTCCTTATGCTTCACTTTTCTTATCTATTCCTTTTAGACACTTTTATCTTATTCTTCTTAGAAAAGAGCAGTTAACTCTGTAAGGCCCAGTGCTTATAACCATACAAGGGACGCTATCAATTATCTTTCCCCTTATCTAATCATACCTTAGACCCATGGAGTGTTATCAACTCCACTATGGCTCATATCAATGATCTAGACGATCTTGATCTTTTATCTCTGTCATCTTATGTAATCTTTTAGACTTAGACATTTTCCTTTCTATAGATCTTAGATCCGATCTTTATGCTCTATGTTCCTAGATCAGATCTGTGATCTGATCACTAAAGCTATGTCCTTTCTTCTCTTTCACATTACTATGCTTCCTTTTCACATCACCATATGTTTTACTCATGTTTCTCATATCCTGCCACACCTTGTGTGATGGGCATGTATTTAATCTCCTTCTCACAGCCTTATGGCT
>JBBPRS010000610.1:0-10024 GCA_038093155.1 Boletus huronensis
CTTTGTTTCACCTTCCGATCTGTCATGCATTCACTATTTAATCTCCTTCTCACAGCCATGAGGCTATGCATGCTTCATCCTTGACTATTTAATTAGCTGCCACAGATCCAGATCTAAAGTAGATCAGATCTCCCATGTGTATTTAATATAGTTTGAATATATAAACCCAAGAGACTAGCACTGGAGTCTCCAGTCTAGTTCTCTTTGGATACTTCCTCTAAAGGAATCCACTCCGTCCTCTCCCCTCAATTCACCAAGGGCTAGTCCCCTTGCTATTCCCAGTCTTAGTTAGGTGTTGGTTTGGTTTGCCCTAGGCTTAGATCAGCCCTTTGGAGCCATTTCAATCTGCTCATGACTCGAGCAAAGGGAGCACCGAGCGGGTGCAACAAGTGAGTTGGGACTAGGACATGGTGAGTCCATGATGAGATGGCCAAGACCTCAGGCGAGTGAGGAGATGAAGGAGTGTAGATTCAATGAAGAACTAGCTTAGACATAGAGGAGATCCTTGGGGTACAACCGTAGAGATGAAGGTAGGTCAAGATAAGGATATAGGAGCGGAGAGGGGACCTAAATAGGTGTCATGGCTGTGCACAGACCAAGGTACATAGGGCTAAGGGTAGTCTGAATAAGGAATACACGAGGAAGAGAAGCGTAGGTCTAAGGGTAGTTCCAGATAAGGGAACTCATGTGGTCAAGAAGAGACAGAGATGAATGTCCATGAGGTTACGAAGCAAGGGACGAAAGAGGTGAGGGGTTGGAGAGATCCGAGGACTAGCCTCAAGGAGGAGGCGCAGCGGGATGACGTGGCAAGGGGGGAAACGACGCAGCTAGATGGCGATGTGGTTAGGCGGAGATGTGACAGAGGGAGTACACGGTTTGAGGGGGAGGTTCAAGTGCGAGGAGTACCAACTAGTTGATCGAGGACTAGAGGGTAAGGCCAAGGGGTTGGGGGTGAGACGAGGGGGGAAGTGGGAGGGTCAAGGGTGAGGCAAGGAAGAAAAAGAAACGGATTAGATCACGTGCTCAGCAGTAATCGTAACAACTTCCAAGTATTCGAGGACAAGGTTGAGAGTAAGTTCGAGCAAGGTTGGAGGACAAAGATCAGAAAGTGATGTTTGAGCTCAGCATCCACTCGGAAGTAGGATGGGGACTTAGAGAGAGGAATGGGAAGTGTATGGATTCCAAGTGAAGTACAACAAGTACGCTTGGGGCTTAGTATAAGGGAGGTCATAAAAGAGAATTGAGTAAGACTAAGCTAGGGAATTGGAAAGGAGGGGATGGGGGTTTATATAGGCTAAGGTGAGACGCAGCCACCAGGGTAAAGGGAGTGGTGGGTCAAGGGCATAGAGTTAAGGGCAAGGACATATATAGTAACAAGATATAACAAGTTGGGATCGGGATCGAGAGATCTCAAGGTCAAAAGGGGAAAATGATCTAGGCTTATGTGGGCAAAGTGTTATGCTTAACCTGGATAGGGCCGAGCATAGACCTTTGAGGTCGTCTGCTTGCTCATGACTCGAGCGAAGGGAGCACCGAGTAGGTGTAATGAAAGAGTTTAGACTAGGACTAGGTGAGTCCATGGATGGGCGGCCAAGATCTCAGGCGAGAGTAGGGGCAAAGAAGCGTAGATTCAATAAAGAACTATCTAAGACAGAGAGGAGATCCTTGGGGTACGACCATAGAGAAGAAAGGAACCGTGGGGGTGAAGGTAGATCAAGATAAAGATCTAAAGACGAGAGCGAAGATCTATATAAGGTGTCATGGCTGTGCATGGATCAAGGTACATAGGGCTAAGGGTAGTCCGAATAAGGAATACACGTGGACAAGAAGCATAGGGCAAAGGATGGTCAGAAGCATAGGGCAAAGGGTTACCTGAATAAGGGAATACACGAGGGATAAGAAGTCCAGGGTCAAGGGTTATCCGAATAAAGGAATACACGAGGAAGAGAAGCATAGGTCTAAGGGTAGTTCCAAGTAAGGGAACTCACATGGTCAAGAAGCGAGGGATGAAAGAGGAGAGCGGAGAGATCTGAGGACTAGCTTCGAGGTGGTGACGTGGAGATGTGGCAGGGAAGGGACGATGCGACTAGGCAGTGATGCGGCTAGACGACAAAGATGCGGTAGAGGGAGTATGCAGTTCGAGGAGGGTTTGAAGGAGGGGAATACCGACTAGTTGATCGAGGACAGAGGGTAGGATTGAGGACGGGAGGGTGCGGGAGGGTAGTGGGAGGATCAAGGACAAGGCAAGGAAGAAAAAGAAACAGGTTAGATCACGTGCTCAGCAGTAATTGTAACACAAAGGGTAAATTGAAGAAGAACCATGCATAGCCTAGGGTAGAGGGTGAAGGGGTGACACAGCTCGATGATGACATGGCCAGGTGATGATGTGGCCAGACGATGACACAGCTAGGTGATGACATGGCTCAGCAGGGATGCGAGGTGTTGTCAAGGTGATCAGAGGGGTCACAGGGGGAAATGGAAAATGGTCAGGGGAAAAGATAGGGGGGGTACCAACAAATCATAACAGATTCAAGCAGCGAATCAGATATCCCTGGGTCATCATCGTCTGAGGAAGGATCATGCTGGTGACGAGCTAGGAAGAACAAACATCATTCTAGGAAGAAACATAAGTGATCTGCCTTGAAGAGGAGACATAAGCAAACACACTCTCCATCAGCCACTCAAAAATCTAGGACTGGTTACGGCAAATTAAAACCAATACCACCTTTGAAATATGATGCCTCACCTGATTCCCAAGCCTATCATTGCTTCCTGACCAAAGGAGCAGCCTATGTGGAAGCAGGGTGAGTTGAGCCTCATAAATGTTACAACCTGCCTGGGTAGGGAAGGGTCGTAGATTTGAAAGTAGGTTGTAGGGGCAAGGGTTCTCTGGTGAGGTCATCTCAGAGAGAATATAAAAGACGTTGAAGGACCTCCTTGATGTAAGAAGAACTCAGGGGCTTATGTGGAAGACCTGAGTTGAGCGTTCACTTAGAAGTAGAATGAAGACTTAGAGAATTGAAGGAGTTTACAAGAATGGTGTATTCGAGTAAGAGTAAACTAGAGTTATATTGAGATGAGATGGGTTTATAAGGAGCCAGTGAGGTGTATGACTGATCAAAGAGAACACAGAAGAAGGTTGAAGAATAGGGGTGACATGTCGAGGGGTGACATGTCCTCTGGAATCATAAGGAACAAAGGAGAACAAATGACAAGGGGGATTAGTGTCTGATGGGGCTCAAATGGCCAGACTGCCCAGGGGACAAGACGAAAGAGAAATGGAGCCAAGAAAAGTATAGTCCTAGACCTGAGTCATGCTCTATGAGTCACACATCGTACAAGTCATAACATTACCCCTTCTCTATGTCTCTAGTCACTGACTAGAGACTCAATTCAACCCTCAGTACTCGTATTCAGGGGAGCTGGTGACATTGGCATACCCCTTGGTGGTGTAATCCTCCTGCTCTAAGCAGTCCTCATAAGGGGTAGGGGGTCTTCTGGGGTGGGGGCGAGAAGCAAGCTTGGAGCGCATCCAGAGGGACCTAGGCCTTCTCCTAGATGAAGAAGCAGTGGAGGAAGTAGTTTCAAGAGGGCACAAGTTCTCAAAGACGTGCAGGAACAACAATAGAAAGAAATGCAAAGGCTCTATTCTGTGTGGAGACTTATACAAATGAGAGTGTTGCCTGGTCGGTATTACAGAGTGCTTGAAGTGAGTGCTATAGAGCACTAGGGAGCAAGGTCTTAGAGGTAGGACCAAGCTCAGAGTGAAGAAGGTATAAAATCAGCTTAGATTGAAAGGGTCCTAACGACCCAGTATTTATACCTAAGGGTATAGTGCATAGACCATGCTGTGTCTGACGAGTATAGTAACTATTATACTATAAAGGGAAGTGCCCATAGCCCTATGATAAGAGGGCGAATCACTATTGGTGGAATCTATAATATCACTGACAGCTATAGTACCTCCTGTTGTTATCAGCTGACAGACGAAGGAGGAACCCTGAACCCTAGGGTGGAGGGTTATGACATCATAGATAAGAGATAAGGAACCCTATAACCCAGGGTGAAGGGTATAACATCATGTTCTAGACTTGATGACTAAGCAAGGTCTAGAACCTCAATAACAAATATGAACAGGGAACTGAAAAGAAGATTTAAGGTTTGATCATAAAAGACCATATGAAGAATAAGGTTCTGGAAATGAAATTCGAAGGTGAAAACCTTATATCTGCAATAAATATTGCCAATGGTAAGATACACCGGCCAAGCCATTTTATCCCCCTTGAATCAGGATAGCTCGATTTTGTCAGAGGCAAGGATAACAGGCAAGATGGTTGCCTCCAATGGCAACTGGGTCTGAATATTAATATTTCCTGTCAACGTGCATCACTGACTGGGTGTTTAGAGGGACCTACCTGGGTCTCCCACCACCAGTCGCCCATCCACATCTTGTTATAACACTGTGAGTTTGTGCCAGAGTCAGTATAGACTTTTTCAGGTGCATACACCATTTCGCTCTTAAATGCCTCATTCCCAATTAACTCCTGCACACAGGCCACGGGATCTTGCATCCACAATGCTAGCTCCTCCAAGTCACTTTCGCCTTCATTGGCACCATCTGAGTCAGCCTCTCTTGTCACATTGCTATGTACATGCACCAGCTCACACTGCCATTCTGGGCCAGTGGAGAGCTGGTCAATCAACTTCATGAACGTGTATGTGCTCTTGAAGCTTGGTCGAGTCCATTCGTGCATCTGTATACAGCAACTGTAAGTACCACTCGCTGCACAGATTGATATGACTCACAACTGGCAATTTCAGGAACTCATCTGTGGCTCGCTGATTTGCGTTTTTCACAAGCCAGTCAACCAATTCTCATTCACTGCGGTCTGTGAATGGGGCATAGGCGCCTTGCCCGGATGCCTCTTGTAAGTCTTTTATTGACTCAAACATGGTTTTGGCTGATCCAAGGACTTCAGCAGCGAATCCTTCATCATACTCGCATGCATATCTTGGACTCCCCCTTTCATCACCAGTGGTGTTTGTGCTATTGTGCTCAACCTCTGGCTGGACTGGCCTACCATGGTTATTCTCTCCTTCAAGTTCATGACCCAGGAAGGGATCAGGGTACATGTCAATGTCAGGGTGTTGACCCTGATCATTTGCCTTGTTGATGGTGTGCAAGTTGACACCCTGGTCGTTTCTTGCAGTGCATCAGTGAGTAGTGTGCAGTGCCACCACTTGGCAAGGTGGAGAATGACTGATATGTCATCATAGACCTGACTGCATGTGGAATGTCTGGTTGCAGTAGCCACATCAGTTTCATGCAAGTGGGTAAGTATAGGTGAGACCAGGCATGGCAAGGAAATAAAAACAAGAGGAATACTGACAAAGCAGCAACATTCTAAAAAAAAAAGATTATGTGACCATATCGTGAGCATTGTCTTCGCCTCTTGGTGATGCAGTGTGAGCCATCCAACTGGATATTAGGGTCTCCATTCCAATGATCTCCATTCCAGGCATTCTAGGTCTCTATCCGACCCTATTATCCAACCACCCTATTTATGCTGGTCTTGTCCCATTTTTTTCCTCCTGTTTCCTTGTGCGCTACTAACTGCATTGAAACTGCATTGTGCTGATGTCGTCCCAACAACCCAGAAGCAACACACCTCAGAACCTAATGACTAGGAATGAATCCAGTTGTGGCCAGGTGTGCTGGCCCAGTGAGAAGGTGCAGGCAATGTTAGGTGGGCACAGGTTACTATTAATTCACACAACCACTCATATGTCTGGCAGATGATAATGATCATGCTAAACATGCATCTGTTATGATTTGTTGGTACCCCCCCTATCTTTTCCCCTTCTATCCCTCCCGTGAGCTCCTCGACCACCCTGGTGACCCATCATCCCTTTGCTAAGGCTCTCTTAGACCCAGCTATCATCCATCCTTGCACTCCCATGACCGCATCATCCCTTGGATGCATCATCCCCTAGCCACATTATCCTTTGGCCACGTCACCCCTAGCCACATCATCCCTTAGACATGTCACCCTTTGGCCACATTATCCCAGCCACATCACCTCTTGTACCCTTTGCCCACAGGCTATGCATGGTTCTCTTCAAATTCCCCTTCACCCATGTAAATCTTCCCCTTTAGTCTTTCTTCTCCATGATCTCTCGAGCCTGATTCCTTCCCCTTACGTCTTGTTACCATACTTGTCCTAGCCCTTGACCTTAGCCCTTGACCCTCAGCTTCCCCTCTGCCCTGGTGGCAGTGATACCTTAGTCTATATAAACCCCCGCCCCCTCCTCTCTGATTTCCTAGCTTAGTCTTACTTGATTCTCCCTATGACTCCCCACTCCAGTACTAAGCCCCAAGCGTACTTGTTGTACTACACTTGGAATCCTATACTCCCACTTCCCCTCTCTAGTCCCCGTCCTACTTCTGAGTGAACGCTGAATACAATCGTCATCTCAACCTTTGTCTTCCACTTGCTTTCGTTCTCGAACTTGTCTTTGAGCTAGTATCCAACGCTTGAAGCTCAGCTATCAATCGTTCTCTAGTCTCTGCAAGTTAGCAGATCAGTACTCTTCATCCTTGATCTTTTGTTATCGAGTCTATGCTCATCCCTACCTGGGTTGATCATAACACTGAGTCTCACTGACAAGGAGAAGAACAAGTCCAAAGACCATACAGTGCCGAGTGTGAAGACCACAGGTGGTGCTGACCCCACTGCCAGCAAGATGCACACCAAGGCTGCTGACTATGACATAGGAACACAAAGCATCATTCAAACAGCCATTGGATTTTATTGTGTGACTCTGCTTGGCAACGATCCTTTTGCACTAGCTGTCAATGAGTTGGAGTGGGCCAAAGCAGCATGGGATCTCACGTTAGGCCACCACAAAGTGAAAATTCCTCACAACACAGCAGTCCTGAAGCTCGTAAGACTTTAGTTTCTTCGACTGTCATATAGAATTGTTACATCATTGTGGCGGATATAATTTTATTGTATCAGATCACTGCACACACGTCTCATCTACACAGTCAATTCAAGTCAAAGGCCCATCCTGTTGTCACAGCTGTGTACAGGTTTGATACCAGTGCAGATGACAATGCAATCAAGCATAATCAAGCACTGTTTGTGGAATTGAAACAGGACTTGGCATTCATCTTTCAAGTATGTAGTCCTTATTTCCTTGATCTCCTTGCTATTATGATTCCTGCTGAGCACATGATCTAGCCTGCTCCTTTTTCTTCTTTCTCACCTCAACCCTACCTCTCCCGCTCCCCCCTTGTCTCACCCTCAACCCTCCCGCTCCCTCTCCCCTCGATCTTACCCTCTAGTCCTCAATCACCTAGTCAGTATCCCTCTCACTCGACCCCTCGCCTAGCCACATCATAATCTAGCCATGTCACCCCTCCCCTGCCATGTCACCCCTCTGTGTCACCACCTCAAGGCCAGTCCTCGGATCTCTCCATCCCTTCCCTCCTTCTGTTTCTTACTCCTTGTCCTCGTGTACATTCATCTCTGTCTCTTCTCATCCTCGTGTATTCCCTTACTTGTACCACCCTTAGCCCTATGTACCTTGGTCCGTGCGTAGCCACAATACCTATTTAGTCTCACTTTCCCGCTCTCGTCTCCCCATCTTGACCTACCTTCATCTATCTGGTCATAGCCAAAGGACCTCCCCTCTGTCATAGCCAGTTCTTCATTGAATCTACACTTCTTCTTCATCTCACTCGCTTGAGGCCTTGGCCGTCCCATCATGGACTCTCCAAGTTCTAGTCTCGACTCGCCCTTCACACCTACTTGGTCACCTTCTTGCTCGAGTCATGAGCGGATGGACGACCTCGAAGGTCTATGCTTAGCCCTATCCGGGTTGAGCATAACACTTACTCACCAACATGAGAAGCACCGTGGCAATTCACTCAATGAACATACTGGTATATACATGACTACTGCTATCCAGCAGGTTATCAACACTGTACTTTTCAAGACCAAGAGTGATGATGGCATTCAATGGGCAAAATATTACTTGCCCTTTCCTGTTGTTGGGTTCATACTCACCATCACTGCAGTATGTTTTAACTCATACCAAGGCTGTCTTACTCACTACTGAGAACAGATCGAGTGTGCAACCAATGAATGGGAGTCTGGTGTGCACAAAATGATCATGTTCAAGGAACATGAATATTCAGCCATGTTCAGGAGCCACCTTGCTTCTCTCAATGATTTCAACACTGTGACTGCTTCAATTCAACTGCTTCCAAGACTACTCAAACAAGTCTACGAGAACAGCTGGTAAGTAAAATGTACTGGTAGTACTGGTTGATGTTGTTGATTCCAACTGTTGCCAGCACACATGCTGGTGTTGTAAATTCATTGGCGCAAACAGGAAATGTCAAGAAAGCAGTACCTAATTGTGCTTTCATGAATGCTATCAATGAGTATAAATCCATGGAAGGTGCCATGGATCAAGAGGTTGAGACAGAGCAAGAGGACAATGCTGACTCGGACAAAGCTGACTCAAACATAGACTTGGGCAATGAAGAGGTAGACAACAGGGAATTTGAATTGTTTACCAATGGTGATTCCAAGTCAGAGGGCAAGCAAGAACTGGCAGACAGGTGGGATGAAGAATAATAGAATTTTTTTGGACCACATAGATACCATGTCCATTGATGTGAAAGCCAATGTTTTCAACAATGTTGCACACAGGTACTATCTACAATGTCTCAACTACTTTGTTTAATAGAATTATTGGGCCCATTTCCTAGTGGTTCAACAGATGCTCATTGCGAACAATAGATTCTACAGTTAAATGACAGACCACAACCATGGACTACAGTTAACTATATTGACACAATGTGTGGCATGACCTTATGTAATAGCATACTACTGTAGCACAACATGGCAATTACATATGCTACATTATACAATGTTAAAGGGGGATGTCGATGGGCACAACAGGTGTGACATAGACGACATAGCCTGTGGTTGACTTCGAGATTTTTGCAGATGAACATCCACAGAATGTTAGCTTGACTTGGGCATGTAATATGGGTTAGAGACTTGTGTAGCTCTACCTAGACTAGAGTGTTATCAAACTATTTTGCATGGTTAATTGGATTGAATCTGGATGCTGGAGACCTCTATCATGACACAAATCAGACTTGCTAACAGACTCAGAAACTGTTACACTTGACCCGGATAGGGGCGAGTGCGACCTAGATAAGCCTAGTACTGGTGGTGGTAAGGACAATAGTTGATCTTGCAAAAGCAAGAGTGTTGTCAAGCGTGCTTAGGGATGTCGAGGTCTGGGTACTGGACTTGGAGACAAGCTTGGGTAAGAGCTTGTCAGACACAAGAGAGAACGAGGTTGAGGGAGTCCAGGGCGGCTAGAGATTCTTCTGCACAAAGACAGAAGGGGCGAGAAGAGTGAGTCTTCTGGTGGGTCGAGTGATGAAGATGTCACTGGAGTATTCACAGTGTTCACTCAGAAGTAGAACAGAGACTTTAAAGGCAAAGGCGAGGAGATATGCTTGTATTCCTAGGTAGGTCAAGCTAGGGTACAAGTGTACAGTGACATGGTTTATATAAGGTGCCCGAGCCTGGGCGAAGGGTAAGGGACACATCATCAAAAGGGAAAGGACGCGTCATCATCAAGGGACGCATCATCAAGAAGAAAGTGACTGGATTGGGAAAAGGAAGGTATTCGGCGAGGCTCAATGACCAAACACTAAAGTACAAGGTAAGCATAGGCAAAGACAAGTACGAAAGGAAAAAGAAAAGAGACAAACATCCAGTGGAGTTACTGACAGGTTGTAACAGAAACACAATCAATTGGATATCCTGCATAGCTTAGAACTAGAGTACATCCAAGTCAAAGCACAACCAGAACAAAAGACTATTATGTCAAGTTGGCAGGTGCAGGCTGTCACACAAGAAAATTCATGTGCACTTAAAAATACCTTAAAAACACCTGATGGATGTACAAATCAGTGAGGGAGAAGACAAGC
>JBBPRS010000611.1:0-10018 GCA_038093155.1 Boletus huronensis
CCTTACGGCTCTTAGGTGGCCTATTCCCATGTATAAAGTAGATGGATCAAAGAATTCCACTGGTTCTATTACCCACAGTGCGGAGTTGATTTTAGAGTTTGATGGACACCACGAGCAAGTCTCGGCGGAAGTTACAGACCTGGGAAAGAACATGTTCATTCTAGAATATTCATGGCTCAAGCGCCACAATCCGGAGATAGATTGGACATGAGGCATGGTCAAGATGATGTGATGCCCCTCCCACTACCAAGCACTGCAGGATAAGCCCTTCTTCATTCAGAGAATTGAAAAGGAAGAACTAGACATTCAATATGAAGTCTATGCCACTATCTGCACTCTGGAAGCACAAATGTCCGAAAAGCCTAAAGAGAAAACCATGGAGGAACTAGTCCCCTTCATTTATCACAAATATTTAGAAGTCTTCTGTTACGGATGATCCGGGTAGGAACAGCTGTAGCCTTTCTTAAACCTAGTACTGATGATGATATGGACAGTAGTTGATCTTGCAGAAGCAAGAGTGTTGGCGTGCGTGTTTAGGGACGTCGAGGTCTGGATACTGGACTTGGAGACGAGCCTGAATGAGGGCCTGTCGGACACGAGAGAGGGCGAGGTTGAGAGAATCCAGTGTAACTAGAGATCCTTCTATACGGAGGTAAGAGATCTCGATGGATCGTTGGTCTTAGTGGATCATTCCAACTAAGATCAAGGGGGTTCTAGATGCTCGAGCAACTAGACACAAAGACAGAGACTGATACATCTCGGAAGGTTCTGAGGTTCAAAGAGTGTCCACTCGAAAGTAGGATGAAGACTTAGAGAATCGAGGGACTCAAAGAGTCAAAGCGTAGAATTCAAGATATGAAAGGAGGTCAAGATGGGGAGATCTTAACTGGGAAAGTACAAGGGTTTATATATACATCGGCCTGAGAATGATTTGTAATCAAAAGGAATGTCCTGGAATGTCATGGAATGATTACTAATACAACCCATAAGAAGGAGAAAGAACATTGAGGAACATTCATATAAAGCATGGGCAGAGATTACTGAATGGGGCCGAAACAGCTGGTAATCGTGAGAGTTAAAGGAAATGGAAGTAAAGTGTAGACATAGAATGGTGAGACAACGAATAAAACGTAACAAGATATCACCTGCTGTATTAAATTTCTCTGTGGCAAAGTTGTGGCAATACTGTTGGATTTGCATAGCAAGAACTTGAAGCTTTAAGAAACTGAGAGCATAGGTTTGTATCTCAGGATGGAGAGTAGTCCTTGGATTATGGGACATCTTGATCATCGCTTCACAGGCTGCTGTATGATCAAAAATGCCTGATATTTCATCAATGCACAATAACTTTCACTCTTTGAGTTGTCATGGTGAGGATATCATAATGGTTGAGTAAGCGATATGGTTATTATGTATAAACAAAGTCTCATGGTTCTTATCTCCATGATCATGAGTGCTAATGAGCTTGATCCAAGAGATACAGCCGACATTGCTTCATCCAATCTTGTGCTGCTTAGTTGGATTCAAGCTGGCAGAGTGATCTTTTCCATATAGACACTGATATATGCGAGTACAACACATATATGGACATTTATCTTTTTTCCATGTACTTCTTTGTTGTCTGTGCTGCAGATTCAATACTTGCTATGTATATTACACAGGATCTCATCTGGGAAATGTAATCCAAGGCAGGTTAGCCAAGTGAAGGCCAAATCTGCACATCATCAGGCACAATATTTCAGGAACATTGTTATCTACATTGTTCCTTGACTGTGTGATCAAAGTGTTGCCTGTCAGGGCCTACTGAGTCCAAATGGAGTTGGAGTGCCTCAAATGACAGCTCTAATAATAGCAACTTTGAGAGAGGGAGTGTCGGTTTTGAATTGGCTTTTCACAGTGGTGGAACATCATATAGGTTTGGGTATTGTACCCATGGAGTTGTATTAGGTGCCATTAAGGTCTACTAGTCTAAGGAAAGGGTGGATATAGTTTCATACAGAATCCCTAACCCATCCCACTTCCTCCTTGTCCTCCATCAATTACTGCTATTTATGAAAATGATGGCACTCACATGGAGGAAAAAAATTGTCAATTACAGTCTTGTAGTAGTCACATCATGATAAGATAACACCTCTCTCACTGTACCTTCAACCTTGCATCATGATCTCAACATGTCCCAAGACAGCCTTCAACACTTTCACCTTGAAGATGAAAGGTTTGACACATCCAAAGATGAGCACAATGCCCGTAACTTGCTTGAAAGTCATACTCACACTTCCAAGCATTCTGTGGACTCACACCCAGAGTCTCAGGACTCGCCAGAGTTGGCGATAGAACAACTTGGAGAAATCAACTCCCAATGACCCTCAACCCCTCTGGCTAACAATGGCAAGAAGAGAAAGCATGCAAGTGAGTTCAATATGCTATGTTCCAAAAATCCTAAGGTTATATGCACTTCAGCACCCCCACCTCCAGCTAAGGCACTGACCAAAGCTGTCATGTTCATCCTCCACCTCTTTTCCACATCTGAAATGAAGAAATCAGTCAACAAGTGCGAGCCAAAGAGTGTTTCCATTCAGTTTCAGCATGGGGATGAGCCCTGGGACACTGAAAACTCAGATCCTTGTGAAGATTGATCAAGCATTCACACCAAAGCTGCTTGACTACAATGACTATGAAGTATCCTTTTACATTCCTCACATCCTTCCAACACCTGGACTCCCTTTGTCCTCTGAGGAGAACTTCAAGATGCTCAGTTCTCAGTGTGACAAGTTGGTTAAACAGCTGGAATCTCACAGCTGGAGTCCACTGTCAGAAACTGAGGAAAGCAAAGACAGTGGACTCTGACTACTGTAGGAGCGAACAAGAAACAAACAACAACAATGCGCCACATTGTGGCACAGCAAACTAAGTGAGAATAACTGCACAAAGGTGTGCAATCACAGAATCTAACAGGATCCTGCTGAACTCCCCAGCAATATCAAGATTAGCAAGAACATTTGACTCCTTTGTGACACATGGACATGCACAAAACCTAACAGTGCCTGTACTTCGACACACTGTTATGTCATGCAGGCCAGAGAACACCTTCCACTCAGTCATGAACTTCTCAACTGTTGGGCAGCTGCAATGGTGGGTTTGTCATCATATTTCATTGACACTAACAAATATTGTACACATGAAGGGTTTGTTCTGAACATGCAACAGTTGAAAAGCCACTGAATCACCGCCTGTTTGATGCTGTCAATCAAGACAGTAATCTCATCAAGGAAAAGCTTAGCCCTGTCCTCCAACACCGTTTGAATGCTCTTGAATCAAAGAACTCTCAGGCTGCTGCAAGCTTCTCCTCCAGCTTTGGCTCCTGTCATCAATCTCTTCCTTGGACATGATCTTCTTGGGCTTTCTCACATGATAGGCTATCAGAATCCTGCCCCTGGCCCTGCTGGTAATATGTACCCCACAGATCAAACTGATGACTCAGAGACACTCCTTCTGTTAGATTCTGTGATTGCGCACCTTTGTGCAGTTATTCTTACTTAGTTTGCTGTGCCACAATGTGGCGCATTGTTGTTGTTTGTTTCTTGTTCGCTCCTACAGTAGTCAGAGTCCACTGTCTTTGCTTTCCTCAGTTTCTGACAGTGGACTCCAGGTATGTCACACTTTACATTACTTCAAATATAGTTTCTGACAGTGGACTCCAGCTGTGAGATTCCAGCTGTTTAACACCTTCTGGTCAATCACAATCCTGGTAATGACATGACCATCAAATGTTTTTGTGCACATTACAATCTCTTTGATGAAGTTCTCAAAAAGCTTCAAAAACATTCATTTCAAAAGGTGTGTAGCCTTTGTTTTGTGAAAATATGTGATTTGAAGGCTATGGGCTCTGAACATGGTGAAGTCACCAATCTTCATGACACTGTTGAACAATGGTTGTCTGCTTGACACACTTGTCATCTTGTTACACTGTGTACAATATCCCATGCTTGTAACCATTCATACCATTATACAGTGCACCAATGCTAAAAGTAGCCTGCATGGATGAAATACCCATGTTCATCATCTGGTGTGATGATTTCAAGAACCTCTAGCATATCAAATATAATCCCATCATCATGAGCTGCTTGATAGTACTCATTGTAACAGTGAAGCCAGTATTTGATCTTCAAAAAGGCTTCCTCAACCAGATTGAAATCTGGAGAGTATGTGGGCAGATACTTGATACGAACACCTGAAATAAAGTGAGTAAAAGGATGAGCAACAAGATGGAATGATACTGAAGCAGTTAGCCAGTTCAAGTACATCATCTCCATGACAGATCTTGGCATTGTCCATGATGAGGACACTCAGTGGCCCTGGATATGCTTTACACTTTGGAAGCTGAACAAATCCATCAGTTAGTATCAATGTCTCATAGATAAACCTACCACATCATGTTCTAACCATTCCATAAACTTATCATGGGTCATTGAGCCCTCAACAACAGTCCCAGCAACAATTCTGTCAAGTGTGAGGAGTGCACATGTGGAAGTTCTTTGGCCACTAACAAAAACTTGCTTTTTCTCAGCACGTTTGCCACATTTTGATCATCCATAACGTCATGAGAGGGTTCATTTATCTTTTGAAACCTCATCAATGAAGCTAATATATGCAGGATCATACCTGGGATCCATCTGAATGAACAACAGATATCAGAGAAGCATGAATGACTTACTGTGCCATTCTGGCCATGAAAGCAGCTCATAAATTGTCATTCCTTTCAATTGCAATCTGCTGAGGTTTCTTTCAACTCATGCCAGCACATCTGAGTTCATTGTAAATGAGCATGTAGTGAATAGAGATGAAGCAGTTTGTGCAAAGAAGCTGCAGAAGTTCATCGAGAAAGTAGTTGGGTTTTTGGTGGACAAGTTGGATGAGATAGTCAACATTTTTGTGATCAAGAAGGCATGGGTGTCCTCAGGGGTTGATGTTCTGGGGTTTTACCACATCACCAGTCTCATTCCAGAGCTTTAAGATCTGATAAAATGTATGTTTTAAGAAGTTGCATACATTGAGGATATCAGGGAGGGAAAGGAGGTTACCCTCATAAAGGTGAATTGCCACCATTTTAACATCGCATGAGACCTCTTGGTACACCATATGGTTGAAGTCTAAGATGTAGCTAAGCTATTCTGCATGTCCATAATTGACAACTTTTCATGCATGAGTGCCATGATTACTGAAAGTAGCTGTAAAACTCTGACACAATGATCTTAGTGTGAGTTCCTATTTCAATCACAGCAAGGAGTGTTTTGTCATAAATATCATAGCTTCTTTCTGTAAGGGAAAAAGATTGGGAGAGGTAGAAACAGGGGTGCTATTTCCCATTGGAGTTGGTCTGAAGCAGAATACCTTCAGATGCAAATTTGGAGGCATCAGTTACAATGGTGAAGGGGGCAGATAGGTCAGGGAGGTGGAGGATTGGTTTGGACAAGAAGAGGTGCTTAAGATGGTCAAAAGCTATTTGGGCTGCAGTGGACCAGCCCCAAGGGGAGTCCTTCTTGGTAAGGTGGATCCAGGGGTTGGGCAATGTTGGAGAAGTCAGAAATGATTTGGTGGTAGAAATTAGTGAAGCCCAGGAATGATCACATGTCTTTGACCTTGGTAGGAGTGGGCCATTTGGTGATTCCCTTGAGTTTTACTAAGTCCATGGCCAATTGTCCTAGCTTGACTATCATGCTGAGGTATTCAATTTGGGTGGCTGTGAATTTGCATTTCTCAAGTTTGAGGTGGAGATCAAACTTGGTAAGTCTTTGTAGGACTTGTTTGGTGTGTTCTTCATGGACTAGTTCATTGGAGGAGAAGATGAGGAGGTCATCCATATAGATCACCAGCCATCCTTTGATGATTATGTCTTTGAAGGAATTGTTCATAACTCATTGGAATATGGCTGGAGAATTTGTGAGACTGAAGAATATGACAGTGGGTTTGAACAATCCCTTGTGCATGATAAAGGTGGCTTTCCATCAGTAACCATCCTTGATCCTGATATTGTTATATCCCCATTGGACATTGAACTTGGTAAAAACCTTGGCCCCTTGAAGTTTGTCCACTAGATTGGAGATTAGGGGGAGAGGGTAGGTGTCTCGGACGGTATGTTCATTGAGGTATCAGTAGTCCTAACAGGGGTAGAATTTCCCATCCTTCTTATTGAAGAAGAAGAATGAGGACACCTGGGGGGAATTCAAGAGTCTGATCTTTCCACTGGTGAGGTTCTTGTCTAAGAACTCCTCTGTGGCTTTTTGTTCATCTGGGAATAGTGGATAGATCTCTCCAATGTTGGGGACAAAGAAGTCGCTTAGATTGATTTCATGGTCATACAGTTGGGATGGGGTGATGTGGTTGGCAGCACCAGTGTTTGCATAGTTGAATTCTCAGTTTTCATGCCTCGAGGAAGTCGGGTACAAGGTATCCAACAAAATCCAAATTATGATTGTCTTGTCGAAACTCCCACATTATGCAGACATTCTCTCACAGCTGGTCAACCAGTCTGCATCCACTACCATGGCAGCTGGCACCTCCACCTCCGCTTCTACTACTGCTCAAAAGGCAGCAACATCTCTGATCAAGCTTGAGCAGTTAGTAATGGCAGCCTGGCAACAAAATGTCACCTGGCATAAGCCTGCCCCCAAACATGCTAACAAGATTTCTGCAGTCAAGTGGAAAGGGGGAGATCTCACATTCTCTGAGCAAAGAGTGGAGAAGAAGCAAGCTGGAGAACATGAAGGCACCAACCATGACAACAACAACAAGATAAACTGGGGCAAATGCTCCAAAGAGGCGCAAGACAGGGAGAAAAAATGTGTGCAAGCTAATGCCAACACCTCCACCTCTGCATCCTTCGTCTTTGCCACTCTGGTGATCTATTCAACCCCCACCCCACCTACATATTCTATAATGGTAGACCCTCAGGTCCTTTCTCACACCCCTGGCACAAATCACTATGGTGCACCTGTGTTTCCTCAAATGCGGCATACCATCTCCCTTGCTCACCATATGGACTTAGTTCCTACAGCTGAGACGATCCAGACACTGGATTCCATTGTGAATTGCAGGGAACCCCAGGTCTCACTTCCCCCCCTTCAACCTCTCCTCTCCCATATAGAGGAATTGCCTGCTGAACAAGCAGCAGTTTCCTGGGATCCAAAGGACTATGCCTCCTTGTGCTTGGAACTGGAACCACAAGTATTTGACTATGTCAATTACTATGGAGATGAAGCGATGGACAAGATGTTTGAGTACATCTAACCATTATTCACTGATCTCACTGACACTGATATGTGCTATTCTTCACCACAGCCTATATAGTATACAATTACTCATCATGTGTAGATAGTACTTGGACAATGCCAGCTTTTTCTGTGCCTGTAACTATGTGTGACAACTGTAACAAAGTCGATGGAAAGGACAAACAATGTGCTCATCAGCATGCGCATGAAATACTGTTACAATTGACCCGGATAGGGGTGAACGTGAACCTAGATAAGCCTAGTACTGATGATGATATGGACAATAGTCGATCTTGCAAAAGCAAGAATGTTGTCGAGCGTGCTTAGGGATGTCAAGGTCTGGATACTGGACTTGGAGACGAGCCTGAACAAGGGCTTGTCGAACACGAGAAAGAACAAGGTCGAGAGAGTCCAGGGTGAAGAGAGATCCACCTGCATAAAGACAGGTGGGATGAGAGGGGTGAACTTCTAGTAGGTCGAGTGATGAAGATGTCACTGGAGGGTTTCACAGCGTTCACTCAAAAGTAGAATAAAAACTTAAGAGCAAAAGTGAGGAGAGGTTGCTTGTATTCCTAGGTAGGTCAAGCTAGGGTTACAAGTGTACAACTATAAGTTTATATATGCCCAAGCCTGGGCAAAAGGTAAAGGACATGTCATCAGAAAAAAGAGGACGCGTCATCACAAGTACAGCCTCAAGCTCATTTCCATGGGCATGATTCTTAAAGATGGTTGTATCTCCATCACTGCAGGTCCAAACCACATTGAATTCTTCGACAAGTGCGCTGTTACGATTAACCTGGATAGGGATGAACATAGACTCGATAACAAAGTTGAGGACAAAGGAACTAGAGTTATACACCTAAAAGGGTTCCTTTTAATGTACACATATACTAATCTGCTGACGTGCAGAGACTTGAGAACGCTTTAAGAGTTATACTAGCTTGAAGACAAGTTTGAGGACAAGAGAAGCAAAGTGGAAGACGAAGGTTGGAGATTGACAATTGTGTTTAGCATCCACTCGAAAGTAGGACAGGGACTTAAAGAGGGAAGTGGGAAGTATGAGGATTCCAAGTGGAGTACAACAAGTACACTTGGGGCTTAGTACGGGAAGCAGGAAGTCGTAGGGAGAATCAAGTAAAACTAAGCTAGGGAATCAGAGAGAGGAATGGGGGTTTATATAGACTAAGGTAAGCATTGCCACCAGGGCAAAGGGGAATGATGGGTCAAGGGCATAGGGTTAAGGGCGAGGACAGATATGGTAATGAGACATAATAGATAGGGATTGGGATCAAGAGATTGCAGAGATGAAAGACCAAAGGGGAAGGCTTACATGGGCAAAGGGGAAGTCAGAAGAGAACCATGCATAGCCTGTGGGTAAAGGGTGAAAGGAATGATGTGGCTAGGGTGACTTGGCCAAGGGGGTGACACGGCTGGTGGATGATGTGGCCAGGGGATGATGTGGCTAAGGGATGATGCGGTTGGAGGGTGACGCATCTAGAGGAAGGCGTGGCCATGAGATGGTGGAGGAGTCGTTGAGATAGTCAAAGGGGTCATCGGGGATGGTCAAGGAGCTTGTGGGGGGAGGGAGGGGATGATGGAAGGGGAAAAGATGGGGGGTACCAACAAATTGTAACATGCACTAAATACAAGCTCATGTCCTTCCATTCCCATGGAACGAATATGATGTTTTGGCTGCATGTGCCTTTGATTAAACTGAACCCCAATTGTGCTTTGGCTTTGGTTGATTATGAGACAATGCATTGCTGTCTGGGGCATCCTTCAAAAGATGTCATTAAGGCTGCACATAAGCATCTCACAGACTTCCCGGAACTAGCAATTCCAAAGGAAGATAAAATCTGTCCCAGCTGCCAACTCGGCAAACAACCCAACCAGACATTCCTTCATACAGAGTGCCATGCATCAGCACTGTTTGAGCTGATTCATTCAGACCTCAAATCATACAAGGTGGAATCATATCACAAATATAAATATTCCATCATTTTCTATGATGACTTCACATCAATGGCATGGGTGACCTGTCTATAGTCTAAGGACCAGGCTTTAACAGCCACCAAACATTTCTTTCAGTATATCCACACCCAGCACAACACCATAATAAAAGGCTTTAAGTTTGACACCGGAGGAGAATTCACCTGCAAGGTGTTTGTTGAATATTAACAAACAAACAGTATACATATTTACCAATTGGCACCATACGCACACCCACAAAATGGCCCTGCAGAGCGATTAATTCGCATCCTTCAGAACAAGGCCTTGGCGATGCGATTACATGCTTGCCTCCCCAAATCCTATTGGAAGTTCGCATTATTAAATGCAACACATATTTACAATTTAACACCAACAAACCAGCTCAATTTGAAAATTCCCTCTGAACTACTTAAGGGGGAGAAACTGTCAATTTCCCATTTACAGGTATTTGGGTGTGGTGCATATGTGCATCTTCTGGTCAAGACCCGGAAGGAAAAACTCCAACCAAAGTCTCAATCAATGATATACATTTGTGTCGCAAAGGGTAGTGATCAGAACTATCTGTTCATGCACCTGAACAACAGCATCCATACATCTGCACATGAAATGGCTCCTAAGGCTAATCTATGTCTTGGGCAAACCAAAACAAGAACTGGGACTATAGGATCTCAAGAGGAGGACTAGCCTCAAGAGGGGGGAACTGAAGGGACTAAGTGGGACTCAAAGAAGGGAAATATTCAAAGAGAACTAGACTAGGGACT